>JARQAB010000091.1:0-125673 GCA_036172955.1 Meloidogyne arenaria
AAAATCAAAATGCTTCTAATCAAAATCTGAAGCACAAAAAATGTGCTTCTTCAAATCAAAATCTGAAGCACAAAAAATGTGCAAAAAATTGCTTCAAATCAAAATCTGAAGCACAAAAAATGTGATACTCATCAAACTCTGAAGCACAAAATTTCAGTATCATAAGATATTCTGAAGTACAAAAAATGTGCTTCAAATCGAAATCTGAAGCACAAAAAATATGCTTCAAATCAAAATCTAAAGCACAAAAAATGTGCTTCTAATCAAAATCTGAAGGCACCAAAAAATGTGCTTCTGAAATCACAGTCTGAAGCACAAAAAATATGCTTCAATCCAAAATCTGAAGCACAAAATGTGCTTCCTAAT
The DNA here is from genome assembly GCA_036172955.1 of Meloidogyne arenaria. NCBI lineage: Eukaryota > Metazoa > Nematoda > Chromadorea > Rhabditida > Meloidogynidae > Meloidogyne > Meloidogyne arenaria. The sequence continues at coordinate 367 of JARQAB010000091.1, forward strand.
CAAAATCTGAAGCACAAAAATATGCTTCAAGATCAAAATCTGAAGCCCTAAAAATTTGCTTCTATCAAAATCGGAGCAACAAAAAATATGCTTCAATCAAAATCTCAAGCACCAAAAAGGCGTCTAAGAAAATCTGAACAACAAAATGTGCTTCTCTCAAAATCTCTACGCACAAAAACTATGCTCCATCAAAGCTGACGCACAAAATTTTACTTCTAATCAAAATCTTGAAGCACAAAAATATGCTTCACTCAAAAAGTCTGCAAGCCACAAAAAATGTGCTTTCAAAACTCAAATCTGAAGCACAAAAAAATGCTTTCTAATAAAATCTGACCACAAAAAATGTGCTTCTAAATCAAAAAATCTAAGCACAAAAAAGTGCTCAATCAAAAATCTGAAGCAACAAAAAGTTTGTGCTTCTAATCAAATCTGAAGCACACAAATATCTTCACATCAAATCTAAGCACAAAAAATGTGCTTTCTATCAATCTAAGCACAAAAATATTCTTCAAATCAAACTCTTAAGCCAAAAAAAATTGCTTCAAATCAAAAATCTGAAGCACAAAAAAATGTGCTTCAATCGACATCCTGAAGCCAAAAAATATATGCTTCAAATCAAAATCGGAAGCACAAAAAATGTGCTTCTAATCAAAATCTGAAGCACACAAAAATATGCTCCATCAAAATCTGAACACAAAAAATGTGCTTCAAAATCAAAATCTGAAGCAAAAAGTTGCTTCAATTAAAAACTTGAAGCAAAAAGGTTGCTTCACAAAAATTGACATTTTTAACTTATAACCTTCCGAACTAATAAAGCAGTTTGCGCACAGATTTCACAGTTTATTCGATAGGAGAATTTCAATGGCCATTCAAAAGGTACGAAATAAAATATTTTAGGATTTCGACTTTATGGAGTCGAAATATCGAAAGAAAAATCCAAAAAATCACGGGCTTTTTTGCACTCAGACTCATATAACTCTTTCTGAGACTCAACATGTTGTGTCTGTCTAAAAATAATTTTTTGCGAACTCCCCATAGATTCGATACCTCGGAAGAGAAATCACAATTCGGAATTTTTATATCAGCAGGAAAAAAGTGAAATCTTTTGTTTGCACGGACGTTTTGTCCTAAATTTCCACCCTACTAAATTCCCAATTCGTCTTTACCCCGTTTCGCGTTGTTGTCAACGCATAACTCACTAATGGAAATATCGGAATTTGCATTAACTTTTTGTTTTAATCGACGCGAAAATTCAGTCTAGAGAATTTAACCTTCAGGAAAGGTCGAACTCGTACGAGTTCGGGATCATGGTCACGAAATGTCAAAAATTTTTCTTTGACATTTTCGGTGCACATTCGACTTTTGACCCAACTGAAGTCGACTTTTCGAACCTCATCTATATTTTGTCCTCTATGGTCCCCCAAATATCTCTCTCTTCATCGACAAAAAAAAGTTTGTCCGGATCCGACTTTCGAGTCGAGCCCTATTTTTTCTTTTCCCCAGGTATCCCAAAAAAGTAGAAAATTTTGATCCATAAATTTTTGGTAAATTTTGACATTTTGGGGAGCCATAAACTTTCCGAACGGAAAGTCCAAATTTCAAAGTCTCTCGGTCCATTCGATAAGAATTCTCTGCCCTCTATCGCAGTAGTCAAAATCGTTTTTTTTCATTTTCGTCTTCATTTGTCGAAATGTCGGAAAAAACGAACACGTTTGCAAAAATCAAAAAAAAGTGGGTAGTGCCTACTGTCGACCGAAAATATTTCGATTAGGAAAATCGAATTCGAAAAAAAAGTGCTCCAGTTAACCTATCCCAAATTAAACGGGGGTAACATTTCATCTTTCCAACACCGTTATTTTTCCAATTTTCGTTTATGGGACAATTCATCCTCAATTTCGTGTTTTTCGACTTTTCGACCCATTTCGACATTTCCCCGAAATAGTCGAAAATTCGACACCTCAACAGCAAAGGTTGGGTTCATAGGAGATCATTGTTCTGTAAAAAAATTTCAAAAAGGATTGAACCGATCCGAACAAAAAAGTTAACACCAAAATTTAAAAAAAAAATTGTTTTTTAGGGTTCGCGTTTTTTATATATTATAAGATAACTAGCGTTCTGGGCGTTTGCCACTTGATCGATTTTGAAACTGCTGTCCTCTAGCGTTTTTGGTAATGAGGAGAATTAACGTTGGAAAATTTTGGAAAAAAAAACATGGGAATTTTTCACCTAAAAACTTGAATATCTCCTTCTCAGACTTCAAGTGAAGACTTTTGGAAAATATTTTTACTCGATTCAGTCACTCCAAGTTTGTCTCATCGAATGACATCAGCAACCATCTTTGTACGTCCCTAATACTTCAAAAGTTACAAATAATAGTATACAACACGTTAAAAAACAAATTTTCATATGCTGGGGCCTTCGGCCCGCAATAATTTAGTTGGAATGTGTATTAGTTAGATGTCTATTTGAGGGCCTTCGGGCCCTCAAATACAATCATTAAATTTAATTTTTTATAAAATAATGTCCAGACTAAAAATAGTTTTGAGACTTAAATGTCCGTTAATAATAGATACCCACAGTATTAAGGTTACCCGAGGGCCTACACGCATAATTTTTCAGTCTTTTTGTATCATTACGAACTGGCAATCATTGCATCCATAATTTTTCAATTTTTTTCATTCGGTAGAAAAAAGCTGAGGAAACTCAAATGTCCCCGTTAACGCAAAATATTTTTATTGGCGTTTCTGATAACGTTTTTTAGTTATTTTACCCACACATTTCCACCACTTTTTTGCACTCAGACTCAAATATCTTTATTCAGACTCAGTGTCACTTTTAAAAATATTTTTTTTCGAAACTCCCCAGGTGTTCGATTTACCTAAGATAGGATCAAGTTCAGAAATTTTTATATCAGCAGCAGGAAAAAGCGATATTTTGGATGCGCCGACCGTTTTTGTACTAAATCCCCCCTACTAAATCCTTGTTCCACCAAGTTTGGCCTCACCCCGTTTGTGTTGTGTGTCACGCATAAGTCCCGAACGGGATAGTCCCGATTTTCGAAATCTTTTTTTCATTCGATAGGTAATTCGAGGGAGTTGTGCCCTTTAGTTGGGGCCGCAAATCGTCTGGGTTCGGGAAGTCGAAAAAATGTTTTGTTCCATTTGGGTCGCAATCGAACTTTTTCCGGGACATTTTAGAAACCGAAATTTAGTAAAAAACGGATTTTTTCCCCATAAACTACACTATGTCACCCAAAACTACTTGAAGAAAAAAATATTGAAAAAAAAGTTTGGTAACCGCTTCAAAATGAAAAAGTTATTTGGTACATATGCGTTTTTTAGGGTGAAAAGGTTCAAACAAAAAAAATATAACAAAACCGACACTGTACCGTTCATAACTTCCGAACCAAAAATCCGATTTGCATCATTTTTTGGTCCACCGATAGAGAATTAAAAACCGATTTAAATGTACTAAAAAGCCTATTTTTAGGATTTCGACTTTATTCGAAATATCGAAGAAGAGACAAAAAAATCATCATTTTTTGCACTCAGACTCAAATAACTTTTTTGAGACTCAAGTGTCCCATTTAAAACTATTTTTTTCGAAATCCCCATAGTCGATTACCTAATATAGGATCAAATTCAGAATTTTTATATCAGCACGGTAAAAAGTGATCTTTTGATGCACGGACGTTTTGTACTAATTTTCCCCTTCATAGTCCCAATTCGTCTTTACCCCGTTTCGTTGTGTCACGCATAAGTGCCGAACGGATGGTCCGATTTTCGAAATCTTTTTTTTATTCGAAAGGAAATTCGAAGGAGTTTTGCCCTTTAGTTGGGGCCGAAATCGTCAGGGTTCGGGATCGTGTCGAAAAGTCGAAAAAACATTTTCGACATTTTGCCAAAATCGACTTTTGACCAACTTAAGTCGACATTTCGAACTTTTTTATAGTTTTCCTATATGGTCCCATTAATTGTCTATCAAACAAAAAAAGTTTGTTTCGATCCGACTTTCGAGTCGAGATCTTTTGTTTTTTGTCGGGGGTACCCAAAAAAGTTCAAATTTTTTCAAAAAAATGTTGTCAAATTTTGACACTTTGGGGGGCCATAACTTTCGAACGGCTGGTCCGTTTTACAAAATTTTTCCGTCAATCGATAGGGAATTTGCTGCTTAACCGCAGTAGTCAAAATCATTTTTTTCGCATTTCGTCTTCATGTCGAAATGTCGAAAAAACGGGCAAAAATTGAAAAATCGAAAAAAAGTGGGTAGTACCTACTTTGACCGAAAATATTTCGGGTTAGGGAAGTCGTATTCGAAAAAGTGCTCCGGTTAATCGGTGCAGAATTAAACGGAGCATCTTTCGTCCAGCAGACCCTTATTTTTAAAATTTCGTTTTGGGACATTCATCCTCAGTTTCGTGTTTCGAAATTTCGACATTTCGACATTCCCGAAATTTTCGAAACTTTTGGTCAACAGACAAATTATGGCCCGGGAGATCATTGTTTTTTTGCAAAAAATTTCAAAAAGTTTGACCGATCCGAAAAAAAGTTATAAAAATTTTAATTTTGAGTTGGGTGCGTTTTTTTATATATAGATAACTAGCGTTCTGGGCGTTGCCACTTGAGTCGATTGAAACTGCTGTCTCTAGCGTTTTTGCTACTGGGTATAAGATTGGGTATATAAAAATTTTGAGAAAAACCGTAAAAAGTTGTTATTAATACTTTTATGAAGCTTATTGTTTAATTTGAAAGAAATTTAATTTTTTATTTGAGAATTGTTGATCAGAAAATTTTACAAAAATTATTTTTAGACTCAGCTTGATAAGAGCTTTCGAATGATATATCATTTGAGCCATTTATCTTTATTTTCGAAAAAATTATTTTTTGGCCGAAAATCATGGTCGAAAAATTACTATAAATTTTTAAAAAATGATAACTTTTCAAAGTATAACTTTTTTAAATATTTTAAAATTTTATAATATGTAGAAAAACAGGCTCTTTAAAGTAAAAATAATTTCAGTCAACTCGAATGTCGAAAACCCAAAAAATTTTGCAAAAAACTGAAAAATTTTGGATTTTTTAAAAATCGACCCCTACTGCACCATGTTAGAAAATTTTCAAAGTATTTTGATCTTAAAAAATTTCTAATTTTTTGCTCTTATTTTTAAAAGAAACTGCATACAAAAACATAAATTTTTACTAAAGTTATGGCAAATAAAGTATTTCCGATTTTTTTGAAAAGGGGTACCCATTTGGAAAAAATCGAGGAAATAAAATTTTTTAATTTTAGCTGAAAAAATGTGATTTATAGAGAAATCACATATGCTGAATCCAAATCCGAGGTCAGAAAAACGCCACAAAAATTTCCCAAAGTTAAAGTCTTCGAAATATTTTAGTCTCGGACATAGTTTGGAATTTTTTAAAATTCAATATTTTGGGATAGAGATAAATTTCTAAATAGCTGGCTGGTCATTTTTAGCAAGCAAACTGCCCTCTATGATTAGAAAATTTTTAATTGTTATTCCATATTTTTATTATTGTTTCATCTTCAATTATATGGATCCATAATTGAAATACCCTTGCCCCAAAATTTTAAACTTTTTTAACTTGGTCAAAATAGAGCGGAAGGTTTTACAAAAATTATTTTTAGACTTAGCTTAATAAAAGCTTTCAAATGATATATCATTTGAGCCATTTATCTTTATTTTCGAAAAAATTATTTTTTGGTCGAAAATCATGGTCGAAAAATTACTATAAATTTTTAAAAAATCATAACTTTTTAAAAGTATAATTTTTTTAAATATTTTAAATTTCTATAATATTTAGAAAAATAATCTCTTTACAGGAAAAATACTTTCACTCAACTGCAATGACAAAAAAACAAAAAAGTTTGCAAAAAACTGAAAAATTTTGAATTTTTTAAAAATTGAACCCTACTTCATTATGTAAAAAATTTTTCAAAGATTATTGATCTTAAAAAATTTCTAATTTTTTGCTCTTATTTTTAAAAGAAACTGCATACAAAAACATAAATTCTTAAAAAAGTTATAACCACTTAAGTATTTCCGATTTTTTTGAAAAGGGGTCCCCTTCGGAAAAAATCGAGGAAATAAAATTTTTTTATTTTAGCTGAAAAAATGTGGTTTATAGAGGAATCACATATGCTGAATCCAAATCTGAGGTCAGAAAAACGCCACAAAAATTTCCCACAAAGTTAGAGTCATAATAATATTTTAGTCTCGGACTTATTTTGTAATTATTTAAAATTCAATATTTTGGGAGAGAGATTAAATATTAAAAAATCTTGTCGGTCAATTTTAACAATTTAAGTGTCTAGTCTTGTCCAAGTAGGTTCGGTTATTCCATTGTTAAAATCTCAAGTTATCTTCAACTGGAAAAAATTGCTGACGATATAATTTGTGTCAATGTTTTCGATAGAAATTAAATGAAAAGCAGATTGATTGTTTTGGATAGATAAAGACATTTTTATTTAAATATATAACATAATATAAAGTAAGTCTTAGATTCTTTAAAGATCAATACTATTAATAATAATACTTAATACAATGAAAATTTAAAATTTTATTTTTCAAAAAATTTATTAAAACAACATTAAAATAAAATAATTTAACAAAAAATAAAGTAAACATAATATAATAAAAAATATAAGGAGCCAAAAATGAAAGAAAATTTGAATTCTTAGGAATGAGTGAGATGCATTACACATCCCTCCCCAAACCTAAAATAAAAGTTATTGTAACTTTAATAAACAAAATTTAGATATAAATTTTTTGGCTCAATATAAAGAAGATAACTCATAGATTAAATTAAAGCAGAAAAAAATAAGCAAAAAAATAACACAGAATAAAAAAAGCAAAAAAATAACACAGAATAAATTAAAAATATACTTATCAAGAGAAAATATAAGGAGCCAAAAATTAATGAATGATTTGAAATTCTTAGGAATGAGTGAGATGCGTTACACATCCCTCCCCAAACCTAAAATAAAAGTTATTGTAACTTTAATAAACAAAATTTAAATAAAAATTTTTTGGCTCAATATAAAGAAGATAACTAATAGATTAAATTAAAGAAAGAAAAAAATAAGCAAAAAATAACAGAACAAAAATAAGCAAAAAATAACACAGAATAAATTTAAAAATATACTTATCAAGAAAAAATATAAGGAGCCAAAAACTAATGAAGATTTGAAATTCTTAGGAATGAGTGAGATGCGTTACACATCCCTCCCCAAACCTTAAATAAGTGTTATGGTTACTTTAAAAACAAAATTTAAATAAAAATTTTTTGGCTCAATATAAAGAAGATAACTAATAGATTAAATTAAAGAAAGAAAAAAATAAGCAAAAAATAACAGAACAAAAATAAGCAAAAAATAACACAGAATAAATTTAAAAATATACTTATCAAGAAAAATTATAAGGAGCCAAAAACTAATGAAGATTTGAAATTCTTAGGAATGAGTGAGATGCGTTACACATCCCTCCCCAAACCTTAAATAAGTGTTATGGTTACTTTAAAAACAAAATTTAGATATAAATTTTTTGGCTCAATATATAAAAAGCAACTTTAACATATTTGGAATAAAATAGAAAATAAAATAAACAAACAAAATTATATCACTAACATTTAAACCAAAAAATAATTAAACCATTCAAAAGATCCAAAACAATAGTAAACAAAGCATTAAAAAATTGCACATTCAAAGAATTTGTAAAACAATAGCCAATAAAATAAAAATCCATAAAATCCAAAGAAACAAACTCTCAAACATCCACAACAACCAAAATATTTCAACAAAACTCTTTTTCTTTCTTAACAAAAAGTTTAAAATTATTTAGTAATATAAACTACATACATTTATCCAAACAATTCTCAATATCTTTTCCCAAAATCCAAAAAACTTATAATCCAAAAAATTCAACAGCCAAGCCTATTCCAAACAAATCACTATTCCTCCTTAAAAAATTTTAAATTTTATTAACTATTTAAACTACATACATTTAGCCAAACAATTCTCAACATATATCGAACAATTCTCAATTTTCTTCCAAAAATCCAAAAAACAAATAATCCAAAGCAACCAATGAACTTGAAATCCAAACATCCAATTAACCAAAAATCCAAAGAAATAATAACAATAACATCAAAACAACTTAAAATCTACTCCACTACGTGGCGCAGCATCCAAAATATTTGCAAAATAAATTTCATTTCCTCCTTAACAAAAATTTCAAATTTTATTAATAATTAAACTACATGCAATTTACCAAATAACTCTCAATATCTTTTCCCAAAAATAAAAAAAACTCATAATCCAATACATGAAAAGAAAAATAATCCAAACATCCAAAGACATATTCCAGAAATTCATTTAATTAAAACCCAAACAAATTTTTATCCAAAACAACCAAAAAATAACAATCAAAAATATCCAAATAAAGTAAAGATTTCAAACAAATATCATCCAAAAAATAACACAACATAAAAATTCCTTAAAAACAAAATTTTATAACTTATTAACAAATTCAAACTGCTTACAATTTTTCCAAACAAACCATAGTACAATCCAAGCATATATTAAAATTTCGCAAAACTTTCCAAACAGTTAAATAGCATATTCGTTTTCAAAATCATCATTGCGGTGTCCAAGGCTCCAAAGGAACATCACTTAATAACTCTAAAAGCCTTACATTATCCTCACCATGTTCAACAGGCATTGGACGCTTAAATTTTTAATTAAACTAAGTTATTTAAAATATTCTACCAAATAAATTGGTCTATAATGCACGCCTTCAAGTCGGAGGACGATGGTATTGTCAATGTTATGTGCACGAAGAATTTGAAATATTTGTCCAAAGTCAGTGATATTTGTTAGACCCATCTCTTCTGCTGAAAGGCCAGGAGAGAGGAAAATTCCTTGGTATTCATTTGGCATATTTCTCCATTGACTACGTCCATTTCCATCAACCACACGTCGTCGGAGATTTTCAATAATGAGAATACGGCGTCCAAGAACAATTTCAGCATAACGGATTTCGAGATGAGATCCATAGCGTGTGTTGTTGTTGTTTGCCGGCTGCATCATATGTAGACTGTATTCTCGCATAGATCTTCGAGGATCTGTCACATCCAAACGAAGTCCAGCCTGCCGAATATGTGGAGCGTCCCATTCGATCTCGTGAATGCGCTCATCAGTAAGGTGTTCATCTGCGATGTTATGCAGGTCTTCTTGATATCGGCGTGCAATAAGCCTTCGTAGTCCTCGTTGATAGTCTTCATATAAATAATTCATGTGTAAAGCTAAGTCTTCCGATCCAGCATATAATGCACGAACAATAGACCTATATTATATATTATAAAAATAGGATTAATCAATTAACCGAAATAGGCAATCTCCATCTCCGAGCACATTATCAAGAAAACAATTTGGCAAATCAGCAGATCTTTGCTGTGTATCTTGTTCAATAGCTGGCGATGTTGTTGCCTGTGTTGAATCGTTAGCCGATGTTGTTGGCATTGTGTGAATTATAGCATTATCCGATGTTGTTGGTTGTTGTGAGATGAAAGCAGTAGACGATGTTGTTGTCTGTTGTGTATTTAATGCATTAGACGATGTTGTTGTCTAAAATTGTAATTACTAATTTGTAAATATTTTTAAAATACACCTGTTCGTGTGGAATCCGTTCAATTAGAACTGGTTCGTCGCCGGATGACATGGCGATTTCCATTGGTCCAAGCTCGGTGAGGTCTTCTTCATCAATCATTGCAGGAATGACTGGATTCTTAACTCTGCGGTCTTTGCGGAGCGTGGCGACTTTAACACTTTCTGCGTCACGGGCTCTTGAAAGAGCAACATAAAGTTGTCCATGGGAGAAGCACTGGGAGTGGTCGAGTGCGACTCCAACGCGAGAAAGTGTTTGGCTAGAATATATTATTTATAAATATTTTTAAAAGATTATTTACCCTTGAGACTTATTAATTGTCATGACGGCGCCTGGACGTAACGGAAATTGAATTCTTTCACATCTAACCATTCCTTCTTGGGGTGCTTTCGGATCAGAGCCATATAAGAAACGTGTCCGAAAGAGATCGCAGTCAGAGCCTTTTCCAGAACCTGTTAACACACGACAACGAATCAAATTATTGCCAAGACCTATAATTTGAACGCGTGTTCCATTGCATAAACCATTTTGAACCTATAATTAAATTATCAAATAAAAACTAAAACTGAATATTACAGATAGATTTATTATTATCATCATGATTGATCCGACACGTACACGAAGCAAATGTTCAGGAACGCCAGGCGGTGTTTGTCTTGTTAGATTCTCATGATCGACATCAGAAATATTATTTTCAAGACTGGCATCATCCATAATTGGTGTTGTTATCGAATAATACGTTCGTTCATGTCCGTTAATTTGATCCTATTTAACCAAACATTAAAAAAACTTAAACAACACTAGGTTACCATTATCATATTATTCATTTCAAAGGTTTCTGTATTCAATGGGCATAAGATGGCGCGCCCGCAAAATTCTTCCCATTTGGCAAGTGGTGATTGGAGAAGATCGCGTGGATAAACAAAGTTTATTAGTTCTTCTCTCGAGTTAACACAAATGTTAACAGGGAGTTGAACGCGATCATCAGCATCGTTCAAAACTCCGGTTCCAATGCACTTTAACAAAGTTCTATATCGATCCTGTCCAGGTAGTAAGCGAAGATTAGATTTCAATTTTCTTGTAACGAAATTCTTGAATAGTGCTGTGTTCTTGATAGAAGCATCGAATTGATGTAGTAAAGTTCCACCAGCAACTACCGGGAGTAACTGTTTCCAATCTCCTCCGATAACAACACACTGAAAATTTTATTAGACACAAAATAATGTTTATAAATTTACTTTTCCACCAAACGGCACATTCTTGAGCAAAGGAGTAGCAATTGAACGAAATAGACGATCGACAAACTCCAACACATCTTTGTGTTGCATACTCACTTCATCAATAATAATTCCATGCAATTTCCGCAATGTATCAGCGAATTGTCCTCGATAGTCAACAAAAGGCTGTGTAGAAGAATCCACATGTTTTTGTCGACAAAGTCTTTTATGTACAGTAGCACCTCCATATAGAAGTTCTGCTGCAATACCAGTACTTGCCATAGGCATAATCAGAAATTCATTAGCATGCAAGAAAGCGATTAATTTCTACAAAAGAAAATTGGAAAATAAAGTTGATTAAATGAACATACATTATACATGAAGGTCTTTCCAGAACCGCCTTCTCCTGTCATGAAGAAATATCGAGGAATGTCTTGCGCAAACGATGATTCTGAACCGTCGATGACATGACGCGCGCTCCACATACCACGAACAATTTCATCAATGAAATGTTGTTGTTCCTCAGTTGGGCGAGGATCACTGTAAAACAGGCGAAGGTAGTAATCTTGTGTTGAGCCTCTTTGATGTTCTTCTAAGAAAGGAATATCAACATGCGTTCGAATCATCATTTCAGGATCTATTTCAGCATCATTAAGCAATTCAGGTTGGATGTTTCGGCAAGATGGACGTGGAAGGCTGTTATAATAAAAGATAGATTCACTTAAATATCACAATCTTTACCGAATCCTCTCACAAGCCGTTTCAAAAGTACCATCCTCTCTCTCAATCTCATCAGGTCTTATTCCATTAGCACGTAAAAACCATTCCATATTGCATAAAACATAATCTCGGCGGGCATCAAAATCCAATTGCGCAACACGTGTTCCATACTAAATTTAATTAGAACGAAAAAGTAAATTAATACATACAAGCCAATCTTCCGGTAATTGAATTACATAGTCAAGCAGTGCAGTCGGATTAGTCAAGTTTGTAGAACCAAAGAACATGGCAAGCCAACGAATGCGCTGTTGTATGCGCTTATTAGAATCGAATGCTTCTTGAATAGTTCTTCTCCAAATTATATCATCAGACATCAGTCCTCGGGCCTTGGCAGCTTCTAAAAAAGTTGGGTAAACAACATCTTCAAAAGTGCGCAAGTCCTCCCAGCAAGTGGGATCAACAACAACAGTTAGCAAGATCTAAAATTGAAATAAAGTTAAAAATTTAATTTAAAGTACTCTAATTGCAAGAAGTTCCAAATTCGTCGGCGAAACAGTGCGAATACGGCAAAGCTTCTTCTGATGTAAATCGGGATTCACATAGAATTGCCAGTTCTTTTTGTGGATATTATAGCGAAGTTGTTTGTAAGCATTACTATAAGTCAAGCCAGCAGATGGTTCACCAATTAATTGTCTTTGACGATTGAAGTCGAAATAGGCAGTTAATTGGGTGCGGCGTTCTTCTCCTTCATTCAATCTTCTTTGCAAATCTTCAGCAATTTCTAATTCTCTTCCTTCTTCAACAGCAACATGATGACCCTGAGGTCCGTGAATGTCAAGCTCGTCAACCTAAACGAAATGAATAACACACAAAAAATAGAAAAACATACAACATGAGATCTTACAACCAATTTTGTACCCCAAAGGGACAAAAAAGCCTCCATAGACGTAATATAACGGGCGAGACGAAGTTGATGAAACTCGTCGTACCTCCAAGCACCTCCTTCAACACCTTCTTGCTCAACCCTAATGAATGCCATATCGGCTCCTTTCATCACATACTTTGTTACATACTTCACACATCCATCACCAGCCACGAGCTCGACATTAATACTAAAATACAAATAAAATTATTATTAAATAATAATATACTGTGATCTATATTTCGATAGAAGAAAGTGGTTAAATGGAACAACATATTGGTTTGTAACAACATGTTGTTTGCCATAACGATCAACATATTTATGAATATTTCCAAATAGCTCAGGATTCTTTTTGCGTTCAGTCTCCGATGTTGGTGGAGGGCGTCGTCGGTATTTTGGATAAGCATTGTCGGAATAAATATTATTGTCAGAATAAACGTGCTTAATTAAAAAATACATAATAATACAGTTAAATATTCTTACTGGAAAACGTTTGGCACAACGAATTCCGTCTCGCAGGCAATGTTGATTACATGTATGAACATGTTTTGTCACAACGATTTGATGCAAAAGCCTTTGAGAAACTGCCGATTCAGTGCGATCATTTGGTTGTGGTAAATCCGGTATTTCAGCAGATATATATTGTTCCATGTATTCTTCTTTAGACGTAATACGACCAGAAGAGCGCATCTTTTCCCAGTCCAAGATCACAGCAAAATGCACATGTGGAAGACCACTAAAAATGTAACTAATATATGAAGGAATAAAAAACCGCTTTTGATGTTCAAGACTGTGGAACCATGCTTTTACTGGACCAAGTACTTCACGTTGTGTAATGTCTTTCACAATTTCAGCAAGTTTATCAACAAATATGCGACAGATTTCCATTGGGCGGTCTGACCAGTTTTGATGTTCGAGAAGTATATCACTTAATTCTGGTGCAGACGGATCCATAGTGTATGTGATCAGAAGATCAATCGAGCCAATTTCCCTGCAGATGGTCATGCAAGCAGCATACTGCTTTTGGTAGTATTGACGAGATCCTCTAAAATGTTCGTTGGTCATATACACTTGGCCAATAGGTCCTTGCAATCCTATAATTTATTTTTATATTTATTAAATATGTTTATATGCCTTGTTTTTCCAACAGTTTTTTTAGCCAATCCAACAAAGCAGCTTGACGGATATAACGATATTTTCCTTGAAGTTGTTTCATATATTGGACTTTTTGAGCTTCCATTCGTTGATTGTAAGTAATTGTGTAAAGTTGGGCAAGCTGACTCCACTCCCAAAGCCAGTGTGGCGCTTTCCATGAGGATCCTCTTTGTTGACACATGTAACGAAAGTATTGAGCTCTCGAGACATTTTCACGCTGATGTTCTGCCTGATTGTCAACGTCATGGAGGAACTCCTCTCCTTCACCAAGATCAATTTCCGGATCAATTTCTCCATCATTTCCAACAATTACACGTCTAGCTCCTTGTAAAAATTCTCCTGGTCGCAATATAAGCTTTATACCATTTTCTTAAAATATATTTTTATTAAATAATTGACTATTAAAAACCAAATCCATTTTGTCCTTTTGAATACAGAAGTGGGAAACACGCTGCGTCCGCCGCACGATGCCACCATTTTAAACTAACTTGACCAGTTCCCTTTTGTCCTGTAAGAATCACATCATACTTGCCTTCAGGTGGTACATTTTCACCATTATCCAAATAAAATTGGGCGACAAGTTGGTTTCCTGCAGCTGTCTCAACACTAAGGCGTCCAGGATGAATTTGGCGTAAAACAGAAGCATCATTTGGATTAATATCAATGGGTGGAACCTAAAATTTTTTGTTAATTTAAATAAAATTTAATAAATAACGTTTTCAATAGTGCGCTCAGTTCCGCGTTTATTGGCATCAACTACAAGCATTCGGAACTGAAGCTGTAAGTCGGCCGAAAGATCTTGATACACGTCTGAGGCAATTTTAAAAAGTTCAGCCATCCAATGGTTTTGTTTCAAAATGCTAAACAGCTCTTGCAGAATAATAGGCTAAAAGCAAAATATTTTTCGAATTATTATATATTTAAACAAACATCTAATTCATTCTCTGTAGATAAATCGTTTAGTCGAATTTCAGATGAATTTGGCGGTATTGTGTACAGTTGGCCTCGTAATTCAGGTTGATGTTGTCCACCAGGCTGGCGAAAATCAAATAGCATATAGTTAAACATGTTATTCGTTTTGACGATTCGATATGAGTCAGAAAAGTCAAAAGTTCGCTCCATACGAATTTGGCCGAATGAGAGTTGGTCGTTATATCTCAATACATTTTTAAAAAGACGGTCTCTTGTCGAAGAATTAGCAGGATTGTGAAGCATGAGATCAATACCAATTGGTAAATCTTGCAAAGAAGCGAAACGCTCGGTTAAATTCACTCTTCCTTTTGCACAACATTTAACGAAAGCAGCCGGACCAATCGTTTCTGCTGGTAATAAAAGGGCCTTACAATATGGACAACGGCAGTCAACCAAAATATTATTCTAAAAAATTGTTTAGGCAAAAATTTTAATAGATATACTTTGCAAAGAGAATTGTAATATGTTGGCATATGATTTGAATTTTTGGCACCACATCCAAGGCCTTTATGAACTCTTGAACAGTTATTAGCAATAGGCCGATGTGAGGGCCATTTATCCGAAAAACTCATATCAGAAAAACGCGATATAGTGCTTGAATGTCGAGTGGAACGGCGCAAAGTAACTGTTGAAACACTTATTTGTGAAGTAGATTCAATAGATTCTAAAATTATCAAGTCATAACGTAATAAATATTAAAAACCAATATCATCAAGATCTAATTCGCGAGCAATTCCTTGGATAACTTCATTTTCAAAATCTTCAGCTGTCTGAGAAACTGGGTCAAGATTCTTGGACTTCCTGCCGGACCCAACACGCTTACTCTTACACGGTCTTCCTCCTTTATTTGTTACTATATTATCTATAGATTAAAATAATTAATCGTATTTCTAATCGATAGGTACCTTCAAAAATTTCAGAAATTTGGTCATGACTGTGCGACGGAGTTACAGGTGCAGTGAAAACTTCAGAATGTATTGAGCCTTTAAAAAAATATAAGAAAAATATTTTTAGATAATTCTGAATACTTTGATCTTCATTTTTAACATTTAAACGTTTATCTGGAACAATTTCTTCTGAACAGACTGAAGCAGTATCACTTCTTCGTTTTCGAGAATCAAGACGTTTTTTTTTCGCGCCTCTTTTGTTCTTTAGAAACCATATTAAATAAAATCTAATATCAAAGTAAAATTTAGAGCTAAAAATATAAATAAAAAATATTATAATGTTCGAGAAAAAAATATGATAAATTTGATGAAACGACAACTAAAGAAACGTGATTTTGCATAAATTTATAAAAATAAAATTTTATTCCACAAAAGTAAATTTTTATTAATTATGGTAATAAAAGAAGTAAAATATAATAAAAATATAAAAATCAGAATATGTTTAATTAATAATATGATAAGAACAAAGACAATATTCATCTTAAAGCATGCTCTATTCCTAAACTAAATTAAAAACATATTAACAAATTTTATTAAAACTATATATTTGAAATAAAATTATTAAAATATTCTTCTTAGCTTATTATAATTAAGTAATAATAAATTATAGTCTTAAACCTATTCCGCTGTCTCCCTCTTTTTGAGGTAGACTTAGCCTTTTATCCACTATTAACGAAAAATGGATAAAAGTTGCCCAGTGCGCAGCCCGGTGCTATTCACCTTCGTGGAGGCTTGCGGAAACGCGCACCACCCTCCATCGACAGCCTCTGATAA
Source organism: Meloidogyne arenaria (assembly GCA_036172955.1). Classification (NCBI taxonomy): domain Eukaryota; kingdom Metazoa; phylum Nematoda; class Chromadorea; order Rhabditida; family Meloidogynidae; genus Meloidogyne; species Meloidogyne arenaria. Next base: position 16,759 of record JARQAB010000091.1, read on the forward strand.
ACATTCAACTGTCGGCTTCTCAGGGTCCCTAATTTAACAATAAACCTGTACACATTGTTACAACCCATGTAAATATCTTAAAATTAATAAAGTGAAAACATGAAAACAAAAAAATAAACTCTAATTAATTGAAACAAAATTTAAATAATTGAAACGACTCACCATATAAACCAAATAATCAAAGCAATCAATAATAACTTAATTAAATACTATTAAAACTAATAAATTAAACAAAAGCTAACGAACTTAGCAACCCGTAATCCAAAGCCTTAACTGGTTGTATATGCATTAATATGTGCAAATCCAATTAAACTTTAAATTAAACTATAAAAATTGGAAATCAAAACAATATAAATAAGAACATACAGAAAATCATAATTGATTGAAATATTGTCAAATAATTAAGCCAGCAAGCAATACTTGAAGCAAATCATTGTTGTAAATAAATTGTCGCAAGAAGTTAAACGTAAAAATATTCAATAATAAAAAATTGTAATATCAATTATAATATCTTGAAATTATACAATTAAAAACAAAAACGAAAATCGACATACATTAAATATATAAACAAATTTAAATCTAAAAGAACATGCAATAAGTAACAATAAACAAACCAAATGGGCATTTTAATAACCTTAAAATAAACTATTGAAACTGGAAAATATAAATAAAACTAACTTTAAAAAGTTAAAGCAAATCATTAATAATTAAAAAATTGTCAATAATTGAGTCAGCAAGCAAAACTTGAAGCAGTTTGATTGTATAATTGATCGCATACAAACTATATTTAAATTAAAAATACGTTACAAATAGCAAAGCAATCTAACTAAGCTAAAAAATTAATTGAAAATTTTTGGAATTTTGAGGATACTCAAATGGAATTTTTACGATTAAAATACCATTAAAACATTTTTTCCAAATAAAACTAACTCAATTTATATTCTTAAATCAAAAAATCGCATTAAAATAAAAATTTCTCAAAAAAATATTTTTGAATTTTTAGGGGGTCATACATCTACCACCCAATATTTTTGGCACTAAAAAAATTTTTAATCCCATAATTTATGGTCCTTTTGAGGGCCTATTTATCAGCTTTCGAATGATATATAAACAACCTCGTTTCTATGATTTTAGACAAAGTTATAATCGAAAAAGTCAAGGCAAGTCGACCCAAAACCGCGAACACGAATTTAGCCAAAAACTAATAAAAACAATAATTAAATTTAAAAAAACGTTAACTAACTGTAATCATATAGAAACATCAAGCCAACAATAAAATATATTGAGCAAATCAACACAACTAAGCTAAAAAATGGTTAAAAGTATTTAGAATTTTAAAAATCTCAAATATGCGTTCTAAGACTAATGACAATTAAAATAGTTTTTCCCCAATTAAACACAATCATTGAATATTCTTAAATCAAAAAATCGCATTAAAACAAATTTTTCAAAAAAATATTTTTTTATTTTTAGGGGGTCATACGTCCGGCACCCAACATTTTTGGCACTAAAAAATTTTTTAATTTTATAATTTATGGTACGTTTTGAAGCCCTATTTATTAGCTTTCGAATGAGATATAAACAATCTCCCTGCTAGTTTTTTTCCGAAAGTTATAAACGAAAAAGTAAACGCAAGTCGACCAAAAACCGCGAACACGAATTTAAGCAATTTTTAAATAAAACCGAATTTTAGTAAAAATAAGACTCTTAACTATTAATTTTGTTAATAATTATCAATATCATGTTAAATAAGCTTATTTTAAACTATCCATTTCAATTATACCCCACACTTGAAAAAGTTACCCTGAGATGTCAAACTTTCAAGCATAACTTTTTTCCCGTTAAAGATAGAGCTTAACCGTTAGAATTTGGGGGTTTATTAAAGGGGGGTAAAGTTTGGTCGAGGAATCCGAAAAACACACTTAGAAGTTCGTATCTCTGCTCCGAGACCCAGAAAACCCCCAAATTCTTCAAAAATTCACCTTGACAAAAATGTCTTTTAAAGACCCAAAAACCCTCCCCTATACTGTTTTCAGACTTATAATGACTAATAAACATCTAAAAGTTTCAAGACTCAAATCCCAATTTTAAGATTCAATTAACACTTTTAACCCACGTATCCATGTACAGCTCCTTCTTGTTGCATGTTCTGACATATTGATTGTAGACGTGTAGACGATCCATATTGAATGTTGACGAAAAGTAATAATTTCGGATGCATGCCCAGTGGATTCAAACCGAGAGGACCAAACGTACCAGGAGTCTTACACCACATAGAGAATGCCATGAATCCACCAGACATACACCCTTTAAGAGTTATGGCCTGTGCATCCAATACGTGATGCAAGAGTGCATGAACCTGGCCCTGTAGCTCCCGCGAACTACAGGTCGATAAGCGAACTTATCTACCAAGTTCATGCCTCCTGATAGCTTAGCCATCAGTTGGCTTTGACCATCGGAGATCAAGGACCTGCTTGCAAGCTTCGGGAGTTGCCACACCAGGGCGAACATCGAGCTGCCAGGTTTTATTCCGGCGCGTTTGGAAGTATGCCATCACACCCCATACGCTTCGGACGTCAGGGTGAGGTGAATAAGCCGAAGCTTATCCACGAACATGGCAGGGACTCCAGTGGGGTTGCATGGCCGGTGATACCATGCTTTTTCTTACTCCGTACCGCTGACCGTGTGATCCTTCAAGACGAGGCTAAGAGCCCAGAGACAAAGTCTCCGCATAGCGCCTTCGTCCATCCAGCACGGCCACCGGGCTCACCCCACCCGCGCCCTCCGAGAGCCGGGACTCATTTGGATGCACACCATCCAAAGGCTCACTCCCGTCGGGGGAAGTCATCCTATCCCCGATAAACGGAAACAGGTTCACTCCGATCCCCGAATTGGAAGATCGCACGTCCCTGCACCTTCGTGCCTAAGGGTTTTCTAAGGATCCCGCTCATCGGTCCCAACGGACCTCGCGGTACTAACCCATAACCAAAAAATCGAGCTTTCGCCCCGTATAAGCTGGGAAATTCACCAGCCATACAAAATTCTGCAGAATTATGCCTAATTTTGGAAAAATTTCGAAATTCATATATAAAAACTTAATTGAAATATTATATATTTCTACAGATTTTGGGTTTTTTAATTTTAACATAACTTTTTAACGGATCAGCTGATCTGGCTGAAATTTTGTACAAATATGTAATCGACTGCGGGGAATTTTTTAAAAAAAGTTACAAAAGGGTCAGTTGAGTCTGGGCCATGATATTTGAGTCTAAGTCGTCAAAATGATTGAAAATTTTTTCGGGTCAAAAAATTGAAATGAGATTTAGATAGCGTATCTTGTAGGGCATCTTTTGCTGACTCCAAAAATACATGGTTGGTATGGGGTACACTTGAGTCTCAGAGAGATAAAGGTCGAGGAAATTATCTGAGACTCAAACTGTCATTTTGACACTAACTTCTCGGAAAATTTTTTTAAATATTTTTTGACACCGGATTTGAATTCTCCATGTATTAATCCACTATAAAACATCTTTTTTGTTAAAATTTGACAATTTGAACCCATTGATTTGCAAAAATGTTTATTATTTTGGTATATTTTTTCGGTTATTTTTAACAAATAAACCGTAACAACTTTTTAACAGATAATCCATTCTGCGAGAAAATTAGTCAAAATATGTAATATAATATGGGAAATTTTTTAAGATACTTTTAAAAGTGTCAATTGAGTCTGGAATCGAATATTCGAGTGTAAACGGGCACACTTTCAATTTTGTCATTTTTGGCAAATTTTGTCAATTTGACGGATCATAACTCCCGAAGGAATGGTCCAAATTTCAAAATTTTTTCGTCATCCGATAGAGAATTCGCTGCTTAGTCGCAGTAGTCAAAAGCAGTTTTTTGATTTTCGTTTTCATTGAGAAATTTCGAAAAAAGAGACAAAATTGAGAAAATTTTAGAATTGTGTATTTCGACATTTTGGCGACTATAACTCCTAAACAGATAATCCGTTTTACTTAATTTTTCCGTCATTCGATAGAGAATTCACAGCTTAGTCGCAGTAGTCAAAATCAAATTTTACGGTTTCGTCGTCATGACGAAATTTCGAAAAAACGGGCAAAATTTTTAAAATTTGAAAAAGGCGTTTTCGACCTTTTTTCGACCATAACTTCCGAACGGATTATCAGTTTTACAGGATTTTTACGTCATTCGATAGAGAATTATCTGCTTAGTCGCAGTAGTCAAAATCAGATTTTTCAATTTCGCATTTATGGCGTAATTTCGAAAAAACTGAAACAAATCGCAAAAGTGTCAAAAAATGGGATAGTAAATTTTTGCACGGAAAAAATCTCAGGTTAGGAGAGTGCAAATCAAAAAGTGCTTCGGTTAGTCGATGCAGAATTGAATGGAGCATCTTTTATCAAATAAAACTAAATTTCGTCCAATTTCGTTTTACGACATTCACTTCGGTTTCGTGTTTCGAAAACCGTGTTTCGCGAAATTTTGAAACTTTTGGTTAACATACTTTTAGTGGCCCGGGTGAGGATGTTTTTGCAGAAAATTTCAGCTCAATCGACCTACCCAAGAAAAAATTATTTAAATTTATTTTCAGGTTGGTGCTTATTTTTGACTATTTTACAAAATATATAAAAATTCAATTAAAAATAATTTTAGGTATGAAAATGAGAAAAAAAGTTAACACTTTATACTTAATATATAAAATTTCAATTTTTATTTTTTATTTGTTTGAACAGCTAAGATGTATTTTTCCTACAAATATTTCCGATACAAATGTTGGATAAAAATTTTTAGGAAATTCGGCAACTTGTCGAATTTTAACTTCTGAACAGAAAAAGTGAAGCAAAAATTGCTTCAGTTAAAAACTAAACAAAAGCTTCAAATTAAGAATTGAAGCACAAAAAATGTGCTTCAAATTAAAAATTGAAGCATAAAAAATGTGCTTCAAATTAAAAATAGAAGCACAAAAAATGTGCTTCAAATCAAACTCTGAAGCACAAAAAATGTGCTTAAATAATAAATTGAAGCACAAAAAATGTGGATCAAATTAAAACTGAAGCATAAAAAATATGCTTCAATTAAAACTGAAACACAAAAAAGGTGCTTCAAATCAAAATCTGAAGCACAAAAAATGTGCTTCAAATCAAATTATACTTAATATATGAAATTTCAAGTATTACTTTTTATTTTTGAACAGCTATTCTGAATTTATACTTACTCTGGAAATTGAATAAAAATTTTAGATAAACATTTTTGGCAAGTTTCGACATTTTGTCGAACTATAACTCCCGAACCCTTGGTCCTATTTTCATAATTTTTTCGTCATTTGATGGAGAATTACCTGCTTAGACGCAGTAGTTAAAATCAGATTTTTACATTCGCATTTATGGCAGAATTTCGAAAAATCTGACAATAATCAAAAAAATTTAAAAAGAGGGTTCGTCATGTTTCGGACCATAGCTCCCGAAGAAATAATCCGATTTGCACAATTTCTCCGACTTTTGATAGAGAATTTGATGCTTTATCGCAGTAGTCAAATTCAGGTTTATTCGTTTCGAAAAAGCGGACAAAATCAAAAAAAATTAAAAAATGCATAATATATAAAATTTCAAGTATTAGTTTCACCTTCAAGTTAAAAAGTGTCTAAAGATACATAATATATTAAATTTCAAAACAAAATTTGTATTAGTTTCAGCTTCAATTTAAAAAATGTCAAAAAATACATAATATATAAAAGTTCAAATAAAATTTGTAGTAGTTTCATCTTCAATTAAAAAAAATGTCAAAAAATACATAATATATAAAATTTCAAAAAGAAATTTGTAATAGTTTGAGTTTCTATTCAAATGTTTTCAAACTAAAAATTGAAGCAAAATCTGTCTTCAAATTAAAACTAAAGCACAAAAATGTGCTTCAATTAAAAACTGAAGCACTAAAAATGTGCTTCAATTAAAAACTGAAGCAAAAAAATGTGCTTCAATTAAAAACTGAAGCACAAAAAATGTGCTTCAATTAAAAACTGAAGCACAAAAAATGTGCTTCAAATCAAAATCTGAAGCACAAAAAAGATGCTTCTAATCAAAATCTGAAGCACAAAAAATATGCTTCAAATCAAAATATTAATCACAAAAAATGTGCTTCTAATCAAAATCTGAAGCACAAAAAAAGTGCTTCTAATCAAAATCTGAAGCACAAAAAATATGCTTCAAATCAAAATCTGAAGCACAAAAAAGGTGCTTCTAATCAAAATCTGAAGCACAAAAAATGTGCTTCTAATCGAAATCTGAAGCACAAAAAATGTGCTTCTAATCAAAATCTGAAGCGCAAAAAATGTGCTTCTAATCAAAATCTGAAGCACAAAAAATGTGCTTCTAATCAAAATCTGAAGCACAAAAAATATGCTTCAAATCAAAATCTAAAGCACAAAAAATGTGCTTCTAATCAAAATCTGAAGCACAAAAAATGTGCTTCTAATCAAAATCTGAAGCACAAAAAATATGCTTCAAATCAAAATCTGAAGCACAAAAAATGTGCTTCTAATCAAAATCTGAAGCACAAAAAATATGCTTCAAATCAAAATCTGAAGCACAAAAAATGTGCTTCAAATCGAAATCTGAAGCACAAAAAATATGCTTCAAATCAAAATCTAAAGCACAAAAAATGTGCTTCTAATCAAAATCTGAAGCACAAAAAATGTGCTTCTAATCAAAATCTGAAGCACAAAAATATGCTTCAAATCAAAATCTGAAGCACAAAAAATGTGCTTCTAATCAAAATCTGAAGCACAAAAAATATGCTTCAAATCAAAATCTGAAGCACAAAAAATGTGCTTCTAATCAAAATCTGAAGCACAAAAAATATGCTTCAAATCAAAATCTAAAGCACAAAAAATGTGCTTCTAATCAAAATCTGAAGCACAAAAAATGTGCTTCTAATCAAAATCTGAAGCACAAAAAATATGCTTCAAATCAAAATCTGAAGCACAAAAAATGTGCTTCTAATCAAAATCTGAAGCACAAAAAATATGCTTCAAATCAAATCTGAAGCACAAAAAATGTGCTTCAAATCAAAATCTGAAGCACAAAAAAAGTGCTTCTAATCAAAATCTGAAGCACAAAAAATGTGCTTCTAATCAAAATCTGAAGCACAAAAAATGTGCTTCAAATCAAAATCTGAAGCACAAAAAATGTGCTTCTAATCAAAATCTGAAGCACAAAAAATATGCTTCAAATCAAAATCTAAAGCACAAAAAATGTGCTTCTAATCAAAATCTGAAGCACAAAAAATATGCTTCAAATCAAAATCTTAAGCACAAAAAATGTGCTTCAAATCAAAATCTGAAGCACAAAAAATGTGCTTCAAATCGAAATCTGAAGCACAAAAAATATGCTTCAAATCAAAATCTGAAGCACAAAAAATGTGCTTCTAATCAAAATCTGAAGCACAAAAAATATGCTTCAAATCAAAATCTGAAGCACAAAAAATGTGCTTCAAATCGAAATCTGAAGCACAAAAAATATGCTTCAAATCAAAATCTAAAGCACAAAAAATGTGCTTCTAATCAAAATCTGAAGCACAAAAAATGTGCTTCTAATCAAAATCTGAAGCACAAAAAATATGCTTCAAATCAAAATCTGAAGCACAAAAAATGTGCTTCTAATCAAAATCTGAAGCACAAAAAATATGCTTCAAATCAAAATCTGAAGCACAAAAAATGTGCTTCTAATCAAAATCTGAAGCACAAAAAATATGCTTCAAATCAAAATCTAAAGCACAAAAAATGTGCTTCTAATCAAAATCTGAAGCACAAAAAATGTGCTTCTAATCAAAATCTGAAGCACAAAAAATATGCTTCAAATCAAAATCTGAAGCACAAAAAATGTGCTTCTAATCAAAATCTGAAGCACAAAAAATATGCTTCAAATCAAATCTGAAGCACAAAAAATGTGCTTCAAATCAAAATCTGAAGCACAAAAAAGTGCTTCTAATCAAAATCTGAAGCACAAAAAATGTGCTTCTAATCAAAATCTGAAGCACAAAAAATGTGCTTCAAATCAAAATCTGAAGCACAAAAAATGTGCTTCTAATCAAAATCTGAAGCACAAAAAATATGCTTCAAATCAAAATCTAAAGCACAAAAAATGTGCTTCTAATCAAAATCTGAAGCACAAAAAATATGCTTCAAATCAAAATCTTAAGCACAAAAAATGTGCTTCAAATCAAAATCTGAAGCACAAAAAATGTGCTTCAAATCAAAATCTGAAGCACAAAAAATGTGCTTCAAATCGAAATCTGAAGCACAAAAAATGTGCTTCTAATCGAAATCTGAAGCACAAAAAATGTGCTTCTAATCGAAATCTGAAGCACAAAAAATGTGCTTCTAATCAAAATCTGAAGCACAAAAAATGTGCTTCTAATCAAAATCTGAAGCACAAAAAATGTGCTTCTAATCAAAATCTGAAGCACAAAAAATATGCTTCAAATCAAAATCTAAAGCACAAAAAATGTGCTTCTAATCAAAATCTGAAGCACAAAAAATGTGCTTCTAATCAAAATCTGAAGCACAAAAAATATGCTTCAAATCAAAATCTGAAGCACAAAAAATGTGCTTCTAATCAAAATCTGAAGCACAAAAAATATGCTTCAAATCAAATCTGAAGCACAAAAAATGTGCTTCAAATCGAAATCTGAAGCACAAAAAATATGCTTCAAATCAAAATCTAAAGCACAAAAAATGTGCTTCTAATCAAAATCTGAAGCACAAAAAATGTGCTTCTAATCAAAATCTGAAGCACAAAAAATATGCTTCAAATCAAAATCTGAAGCACAAAAAATGTGCTTCTAATCAAAATCTGAAGCACAAAAAATATGCTTCAAATCAAAATCTGAAGCACTAAAAATGTGCTTCTAATCAAAATCTGAAGCACAAAAAATATGCTTCAAATCAAAATCTAAAGCACAAAAAATGTGCTTCTAATCAAAATCTGAAGCACAAAAAATGTGCTTCTAATCAAAATCAGCAGCACATAAATATAGCTTCTAATCAAAATCTGAAGCACAAAAAATGTGCTTCTAATCAAAATCTGAAGCACAAAAAATATGCTTCAAATCAAAATCTAAAGCACAAAAAATGTGCTTCAAATCAAAATCTGAAGCACAAAAAAGTGCTTCTAATCAAAATCTGAAGCACAAAAAATGTGCTTCTAATCAAAATCTGAAGCACAAAAAATGTGCTTCAAATCAAAATCTGAAGCACAAAAAATGTGCTTCTAATCAAAATCTGAAGCACAAAAAATATTCTTCAAATCAAAATCTGAAGCACAAAAAATGTGCTTCAAATCAAAATCTGAAGCACAAAAAATGTGCTTCTAATCAAAATCTGAAGCACAAAAAATATTCTTCAAATCAAAATCTAAAGCACAAAAAATGTGCTTCTAATCAAAATCTGAAGCACAAAAAATATGCTTCAAATCAAAATCTTAAGCACAAAAAATGTGCTTCAAATCAAAATCTGAAGCACAAAAAATGTGCTTCAAATCGAAATCTGAAGCACAAAAAATATGCTTCAAATCAAAATCTGAAGCACAAAAAATGTGCTTCTAATCAAAATCTGAAGCACAAAAAATATGCTTCAAATCAAAATCTGAAGCACAAAAAATGTGCTTCAAATCAAAATCTGAAGCAAAAAGTTGCTTCAATTAAAAACTGAAGCAAAAAGTTGCTTCAGCAAAAAATTGACATTTTACACTATTATAACTTCCGAACTAATAATCCGTTGCGCACAGATTTCACGTTATTCGATAGAGAATCAGATGGCCATTCAAAGGTACTAAATAAAATATTTTAGGATTTCGACTTTATGTCGAAATATCGAAGAAAAATCAAAAAATCACTCTTTTTTGCACTCAGACTCATATAACTCTTCTGAGACTCAAGTGTCCTGTCTAAAAATAATTTTTTCGAACTCCCCATATTCGATTACCTAGTATAAAATCAAATTCGGAATTTTTATATCAGCAGGAAAAAAGTGATCTTTTGTTGCACGGACGTTTTGTCCTAATTCACCCCTACTAAATCCCAATTCGTCTTTACCCCGTTTCGTTGTGTCACGCATAACTCACTAATGGAATATCGGATTTGCATGAACTTTTTTTTAATCGACGCGAAATTCAGTCTAGATTTAACCTTCAGGAAAGGTCGAACTCGTACGAGTTCGGGATCATGTCGAAATGTAAAAATTTTTCTTTGACATTTTCGTCACATTCGACTTTTGACCAACTTAAGTCGACTTTTCGAACCTCTCTATAGTTTTCCTCTATGGTCCCAAATATCCTCTCTCATACAAAAAAAGTTTGTCCGGATCCGACTTTCGAGTCGAGCCCTATTTTTTCTTTCCCAGGGTACCCAAAAAAGTAGAAAATTTTGATCAAAATTTTTGGTAAATTTTGACATTTTGGGGAGCCATAACTTTCGAACGGAAAGTCCAAATTTCAAAGTCTCTCGGTCATTCGATAGAGAATTCTCTGCTCTATCGCAGTAGTCAAAATCGTTTTTTTTCATTTCGTCTTCATGTCGAAATGTCGAAAAAACGAACAATTTTGCAAAAATCAAAAAAAGTGGGTAGTGCCTACTTCGACCGAAAATATTTCGGGTTAGGAAAATCGAATTCGAAAAAGTGCTCCAGTTAATCTATCCCAAATTAAACGGGGTACATTTCATCTTCCAACACCTTATTTTTCCAATTTCGTTTTGGGACATTCATCCTCAATTTCGTGTTTCGACTTTTCGACATTTCGACATTCCCGAAATAGTCGAAATTCGACCTCAACAGCAAAGTTGGTTCATAGGAGATCATTGTTCTGTAAAAAAAATTTCAAAAAGATTGACCGATCCGAAAAAAAGTTATTTAAAAAAAATGTTTTTTTAGGTCGCGTTTTTTTATATATAGATAACTAGCGTTCTGGGCGTTGCCACTTGAGTCGATTGAAACTGCTGTCTCTAGCGTTTTTGCTACTGGGTATAAGATTGGGTATATAAAAATTTTGAGAAAAACCGTAAAAAGTTGTTATTAATACTTTTATGAAGCTTATTGTTTAATTTGAAAGAAATTTAATTTTTTATTTGAGAATTGTTGATCAGAAAATTTTACAAAAATTATTTTTAGACTCAGCTTGATAAGAGCTTTCGAATGATATATCATTTGAGCCATTTATCTTTATTTTCGAAAAAAATTATTTTTTGGCCGAAAATCATGGTCGAAAAATTACTATAAATTTTTAAAAAATGATAACTTTTCAAAGTATAACTTTTTTAAATATTTTAAAATTTTATAATATGTAGAAAAACAGGCTCTTTAAAGTAAAAATAATTTCAGTCAACTCGAATGTCGAAAACCCAAAAAATTTTGCAAAAAACTGAAAAATTTTGGATTTTTTAAAAATCGACCCCTACTGCACCATGTTAGAAAATTTTCAAAGTATTTTGATCTTAAAAAATTTCTAATTTTTTGCTCTTATTTTTAAAAGAAACTGCATACAAAAACATAAATTTTTACTAAAGTTATGGCAAATAAAGTATTTCCGATTTTTTGAAAAGGGGTACCCATTTGGAAAAAATCGAGGAAATAAATTTTTTAATTTTAGCTGAAAAAATGTGATTTATAGAGAAATCACATATGCTGAATCCAAATCCGAGGTCAGAAAAACGCCACAAAAATTTCCCAAAGTTAAAGTCTTCGAAATATTTTAGTCTCGGACATAGTTTGGAATTTTTTAAAATTCAATATTTTGGGATAGAGATAAATTTCTAAATAGCTGGCTGGTCATTTTTAGCAAGCAAACTGCCCTCTATGATTAGAAAATTTTTAATTGTTATTCCATATTTTTATTATTGTTTCATCTTCAATTATATGGATCCATAATTGAAATACCCTTGCCCCAAAATTTTAAACTTTTTTAACTTGGTCAAATAGAGCGGAAGGTTTTACAAAAATTATTTTTAGACTTAGCTTAATAAAAGCTTTCAAATGATATATCATTTGAGCCATTTATCTTTATTTTCGAAAAAATTATTTTTTGGTCGAAAATCATGGTCGAAAAATTACTATAAATTTTTAAAAAATCATAACTTTTTAAAAGTATAATTTTTTTAAATATTTTAAATTTCTATAATATTTAGAAAAATAATCTCTTTACAGGAAAAATACTTTCACTCAACTGCAATGACAAAAAAACAAAAAAGTTTGCAAAAAACTGAAAAATTTTGAATTTTTTAAAAATTGAACCCTACTTCATTATGTAAAAAATTTTTCAAAGATTATTGATCTTAAAAAATTTCTAATTTTTTGCTCTTATTTTTAAAAGAAACTGCATACAAAAACATAAATTCTTAAAAAGTTATAACCACTTAAGTATTTCCGATTTTTTGAAAAGGGGTCCCCTTCGGAAAAAATCGAGGAAATAAAATTTTTTTATTTTAGCTGAAAAAATGTGGTTTATAGAGGAATCACATATGCTGAATCCAAATCTGAGGTCAGAAAAAAACGCCACAAAATTTCCCACAAAGTTAGAGTCATAATAATATTTTAGTCTCGGACTTATTTTGTAATTATTTAAAATTCAATATTTTGGGAGAGAGATTAAATATTAAAAAATCTTGTCGGTCAATTTTAACAATTTAAGTGTCTAGTCTTGTCCAAGTAGGTTCGGTTATTCCATTGTTAAAATCTCAAGTTATCTTCAACTGGAAAAAATTGCTGACGATATAATTTGTGTCAATGTTTTCGATAGAAATTAAATGAAAAGCAGATTGATTGTTTTGGATAGATAAAGACATTTTTATTTAAATATATAACATAATATAAGTAAGTCTTAGATTCTTTAAAGATCAATACTATTAATAATAATACTTAATACAATGAAAATTTAAAATTTTATTTTTCAAAAAATTTATTAAAACAACATTAAAATAAAATAATTTAACAAAAAATAAAGTAAACATAATATAATAAAAAATATAAGGAGCCAAAAATGAAAGAAAATTTGAATTCTTAGGAATGAGTGAGATGCATTACACATCCCTCCCCAAACCTAAAATAAAAGTTATTGTAACTTTAATAAACAAAATTTAGATATAAATTTTTGGCTCAATATAAAGAAGATAACTCATAGATTAAATTAAGCAGAAAAAAATAAGCAAAAAAATAACACAGAATAAAAAAAGCAAAAAAATAACACAGAAAAATTAAAATATACTTATCAAGAGAAAATATAAGGAGCCAAAAATTAATGGAATGATTTGAAATTCTTAGGAATGAGTGAGATGCGTTACACATCCCTCCCCAAACCTAAAATAAAAGTTATTGTAACTTTAAAAAACAAAATTTAAAAAAAATTTTTTGGCTCAATATAAAGAAGATAACTAATAGATTAAATTAAAGAAAGAAAAAAATAAGCAAAAAATAACAGAACAAAAATAAGCAAAAAATAACACAGAATAAATTTAAAAATATACTTTTCAAGAAAAATATAAGGAGCCAAAAACTAATGAAGATTTGAAATTCTTAGGAATGAGTGAGATGCGTTACACATCCCTCCCCAAACCTTAAATAAGTGTTATGGTTACTTTAAAAACAAAATTTAAATAAAAATTTTTTGGCTCAATATAAAGAAGATAACTAATAGATTAAATTAAAGAAAGAAAAAAATAAGCAAAAAATAACAGAACAAAAATAAGCAAAAAATAACACAGAATAAATTTAAAAATATACTTATCAAGAAAAATTATAAGGAGCCAAAAACTAATGAAGATTTGAAATTCTTAGGAATGAGTGAGATGCGTTACACATCCCTCCCCAAACCTTAAATAAGTGTTATGGTTACTTTAAAAACAAATTTAGATATAAATTTTTTGGCTCAATATATAAAAGCAACTTTAACATATTTGGAATAAAATAGAAAATAAAATAAACAAACAAAATTATATCACTAACATTTAAACCAAAAAATAATTAAACCATTCAAAAGATCCAAAACAATAGTAAACAAAGCATTAAAAAATTGCACATTCAAAGAATTTGTAAAACAATAGCCAATAAATAAAAATCCATAAAATCCAAAGAAACAAACTCTCAAACATCCACAACAACCAAAATATTTTCAACAAAACTCGTTTTCTTTCTTAACAAAAAGTTTAAAATTATTTAGTAATATAAACTACATACATTTATCCAAACAATTCTCAATATCTTTTCCCAAAATCCAAAAAACTTATAATCCAAAAAATTCAACAGCCAAGCCTATTCCAAACAAATCACTATTCCTCCTTAAAAAATTTTAAATTTTATTAACTATTTAAACTACATACATTTAGCCAAACAATTCTCAACATATATCGAACAATTCTCAATTTTCTTCCAAAAATCCAAAAAACAAATAATCCAAAGCAACCAATGAACTTGAAATCCAAACATCCAATTAACCAAAAATCCAAAGAAATAATAACAATAACATCAAAACAACTTAAAATCTACTCCACTACGTGGCGCAGCATCCAAAATATTTGCAAAATAAATTTCATTTCCTCCTTAACAAAAATTTCAAATTATTAATAATTAAACTACATGCAATTTACCAAATACTCTCAATATCTTTTCCCAAAAATAAAAAAAAACTCATAATCCAATACATGAAAAGAAAAAATAATCCAAACATCCAAAGACATATTCCAGAAATTCATTTAATTAAAACCCAAACAAATTTTTATCCAAAACAACCAAAAAATAACAATCAAAAATATCCAAATAAAGTAAAGATTTCAAACAAATATCATCCAAAAAATAACACAACATAAAAATTCCTTAAAAACAAAATTTTATAACTTATTAACAAATTCAAACTGCTTACAATTTTTCCAAACAAACCATAGTACAATCCAAGCATATATTAAAATTTCGCAAAACTTTCCAAACAGTTAAATAGCATATTCGTTTTCAAAATCATCATTGCGGTGTCCAAGGCTCCAAAGGAACATCACTTAATAACTCTAAAAGCCTTACATTATCCTCACCATGTTCAACAGGCATTGGACGCTTAAATTTTTAATTAAACTAAGTTATTTAAAATATTCTACCAAATAAATTGGTCTATAATGCACGCCTTCAAGTCGGAGGACGATGGTATTGTCAATGTTATGTGCACGAAGAATTTGAAATATTTGTCCAAAGTCAGTGATATTTGTTAGACCCATCTCTTCTGCTGAAAGGCCAGGAGAGAGGAAAATTCCTTGGTATTCATTTGGCATATTTCTCCATTGACTACGTCCATTTCCATCAACCACACGTCGTCGGAGATTTTCAATAATGAGAATACGGCGTCCAAGAACAATTTCAGCATAACGGATTTCGAGATGAGATCCATAGCGTGTGTTGTTGTTGTTTGCCGGCTGCATCATATGTAGACTGTATTCTCGCATAGATCTTCGAGGATCTGTCACATCCAAACGAAGTCCAGCCTGCCGAATATGTGGAGCGTCCCATTCGATCTCGTGAATGCGCTCATCAGTAAGGTGTTCATCTGCGATGTTATGCAGGTCTTCTTGATATCGGCGTGCAATAAGCCTTCGTAGTCCTCGTTGATAGTCTTCATATAAATAATTCATGTGTAAAGCTAAGTCTTCCGATCCAGCATATAATGCACGAACAATAGACCTATATTATATATTATAAAAATAGGATTAATCAATTAACCGAAATAGGCAATCTCCATCTCCGAGCACATTATCAAGAAAACAATTTGGCAAATCAGCAGATCTTTGCTGTGTATCTTGTTCAATAGCTGGCGATGTTGTTGCCTGTGTTGAATCGTTAGCCGATGTTGTTGGCATTGTGTGAATTATAGCATTATCCGATGTTGTTGGTTGTTGTGAGATGAAAGCAGTAGACGATGTTGTTGTCTGTTGTGTATTTAATGCATTAGACGATGTTGTTGTCTAAAATTGTAATTACTAATTTGTAAATATTTTTAAAATACACCTGTTCGTGTGGAATCCGTTCAATTAGAACTGGTTCGTCGCCGGATGACATGGCGATTTCCATTGGTCCAAGCTCGGTGAGGTCTTCTTCATCAATCATTGCAGGAATGACTGGATTCTTAACTCTGCGGTCTTTGCGGAGCGTGGCGACTTTAACACTTTCTGCGTCACGGGCTCTTGAAAGAGCAACATAAAGTTGTCCATGGGAGAAGCACTGGGAGTGGTCGAGTGCGACTCCAACGCGAGAAAGTGTTTGGCTAGAATATATTATTTATAAATATTTTTAAAAGATTATTTACCTTGAGACTTATTAATTGTCATGACGGCGCCTGGACGTAACGGAAATTGAATTCTTTCACATCTAACCATTCCTTCTTGGGGTGCTTTCGGATCAGAGCCATATAAGAAACGTGTCCGAAAGAGATCGCAGTCAGAGCCTTTTCCAGAACCTGTTAACACACGACAACGAATCAAATTATTGCCAAGACCTATAATTTGAACGCGTGTTCCATTGCATAAACCATTTTGAACCTATAATTAAATTATCAAATAAAAACTAAAACTGAATATTACAGATAGATTTATTATTATCATCATGATTGATCCGACACGTACACGAAGCAATGTTCAGGAACGCCAGGCGGTGTTTGTCTTGTTAGATTCTCATGATCGACATCAGAAATATTATTTTCAAGACTGGCATCATCCATAATTGGTGTTGTTATCGAATAATACGTTCGTTCATGTCCGTTAATTTGATCCTATTTAACCAAACATTAAAAAAACTTAAACAACACTAGGTTACCATTATCATATTATTCATTTCAAAGGTTTCTGTATTCAATGGCATAAGATGGCGCGCCCGCAAAATTCTTCCCATTTGGCAAGTGGTGATTGGAGAAGATCGCGTGGATAAACAAAGTTTATTAGTTCTTCTCTCGAGTTAACACAAATGTTAACAGGGAGTTGAACGCGATCATCATCATCGTTCAAAACTCCGGTTCCAATGCACTTTAACAAAGTTCTATATCGATCCTGTCCAGGTAGTAAGCGAAGATTAGATTTCAATTTTCTTGTAACGAAATTCTTGAATAGTGCTGTGTTCTTGATAGAAGCATCGAATTGATGTAGTAAAGTTCCACCAGCAACTACCGGGAGTAACTGTTTCCAATCTCCTCCGATAACAACACACTGAAAATTTTATTAGACACAAAATAATGTTTATAAATTTACTTTTCCACCAAACGGCACATTCTTGAGCAAAGGAGTAGCAATTGAACGAAATAGACGATCGACAAACTCCAACACATCTTTGTGTTGCATACTCACTTCATCAATAATAATTCCATGCAATTTCCGCAATGTATCAGCGAATTGTCCTCGATAGTCAACAAAAGGCTGTGTAGAAGAATCCACATGTTTTTGTCGACAAAGTCTTTTATGTACAGTAGCACCTCCATATAGAAGTTCTGCTGCAATACCAGTACTTGCCATAGGCATAATCAGAATTCATTAGCATGCAAGAAAGCGATTAATTTCTACAAAAGAAAATTGGAAAATAAAGTTGATTAAATGAACATACATTATACATGAAGGTCTTTCCAGAACCGCCTTCTCCTGTCATGAAGAAATATCGAGGAATGTCTTGCGCAAACGATGATTCTGAACCGTCGATGACATGACGCGCGCTCCACATACCACGAACAATTTCATCAATGAAATGTTGTTGTTCCTCAGTTGGGCGAGGATCACTGTAAAACAGGCGAAGGTAGTAATCTTGTGTTGAGCCTCTTTGATGTTCTTCTAAGAAAGGAATATCAACATGCGTTCGAATCATCATTTCAGGATCTATTTCAGCATCATTAAGCAATTCAGGTTGGATGTTTCGGCAAGATGGACGTGGAAGGCTGTTATAATAAAAGATAGATTCACTTAAATATCACAATCTTTACCGAATCCTCTCACAAGCCGTTTCAAAAGTACCATCCTCTCTCTCAATCTCATCAGGTCTTATTCCATTAGCACGTAAAAACCATTCCATATTGCATAAAACATAATCTCGGCGGGCATCAAAATCCAATTGCGCAACACGTGTTCCATACTAAATTTAATTAGAACGAAAAAGTAAATTAATACATACAAGCCAATCTTCCGGTAATTGAATTACATAGTCAAGCAGTGCAGTCGGATTAGTCAAGTTTGTAGAACCAAAGAACATGGCAAGCCAACGAATGCGCTGTTGTATGCGCTTATTAGAATCGAATGCTTCTTGAATAGTTCTTCTCCAAATTATATCATCAGACATCAGTCCTCGGGCCTTGGCAGCTTCTAAAAAAGTTGGGTAAACAACATCTTCAAAAGTGCGCAAGTCCTCCCAGCAAGTGGGATCAACAACAACAGTTAGCAAGATCTAAAATTGAAATAAAGTTAAAATTTAATTTAAAGTACTCTAATTGCAAGAAGTTCCAAATTCGTCGGCGAAACAGTGCGAATACGGCAAAGCTTCTTCTGATGTAAATCGGGATTCACATAGAATTGCCAGTTCTTTTTGTGGATATTATAGCGAAGTTGTTTGTAAGCATTACTATAAGTCAAGCCAGCAGATGGTTCACCAATTAATTGTCTTTGACGATTGAAGTCGAAATAGGCAGTTAATTGGGTGCGGCGTTCTTCTCCTTCATTCAATCTTCTTTGCAAATCTTCAGCAATTTCTAATTCTCTTCCTTCTTCAACAGCAACATGATGACCCTGAGGTCCGTGAATGTCAAGCTCGTCAACCTAAACGAAATGAATAACACACAAAAAATAGAAAAACATACAACATGAGATTTACAACCAATTTTGTACCCCAAAGGGACAAAAAAGCCTCCATAGACGTAATATAACGGGCGAGACGAAGTTGATGAAACTCGTCGTACCTCCAAGCACCTCCTTCAACACCTTCTTGCTCAACCCTAATGAATGCCATATCGGCTCCTTTCATCACATACTTTGTTACATACTTCACACATCCATCACCAGCCACGAGCTCGACATTAATACTAAAATACAAATAAAATTATTATTAAATAATAATATACTGTGATCTATATTTCGATAGAAGAAAGTGGTTAAATGGAACAACATATTGGTTTGTAACAACATGTTGTTTGCCATAACGATCAACATATTTATGAATATTTCCAAATAGCTCAGGATTCTTTTTGCGTTCAGTCTCCGATGTTGGTGGAGGGCGTCGTCGGTATTTTGGATAAGCATTGTCGGAATAAATATTATTGTCAGAATAAACGTGCTTAATTAAAAAATACATAATAATACAGTTAAATATCTTACTGGAAAACGTTTGGCACAACGAATTCCGTCTCGCAGGCAATGTTGATTACATGTATGAACATGTTTTGTCACAACGATTTGATGCAAAAGCCTTTGAGAAACTGCCGATTCAGTGCGATCATTGGTTGTGTTAAATCCGGTATTTCAGCAGATATATATTGTTCAATGTATTCTTCTTTAGACGTAATACGACCAGAAGAGCGCATCTTTTCCCAGTCCAAGATCACAGCAAAATGCACATGTGGAAGACCACTAAAAATGTAACTAATATATGAAGGAATAAAAACCGCTTTTGATGTTCAAGACGTGGAACCATGCTTTTACTGGACCAAGTACTTCACGTTGTGTAATGTCTTTCACAATTTCAGCAAGTTTATCAACAAATATGCGACAGATTTCCATTGGGGGCGGTCTGACCAGTTTTGATGTTCGAGAAGTATATCACTTAATTCTGGTGCAGACGGATCCATAGTGTATGTGATCAGAAGATCAATCGAGCCAATTTCCCTGCAGATGGTCATGCAAGCAGCATACTGCTTTTGGTAGTATTGACGAGATCCTCTAAAATGTTCGTTGGTCATATACACTTGGCCAATAGTCCTTGCAATCCTATAATTATTTTTATATTTATTAAATATGTTTATATGCCTTGTTTTTCCAACAGTTTTTTTAGCCAATCCAACAAAGCAGCTTGACGGATATAACGATATTTCCTTGAAGTTGTTTCATATATTGGACTTTTTGAGCTTCCATTCGTTGATTGTAAGTAATTGTGTAAAGTTGGCAAGCTGACTCCACTCCCAAAGCCAGTGTGGCGCTTTCCATGAGGATCCTCTTTGTTGACACATGTAACGAAAGTATTGAGCTCTCGAGACATTTTCACGCTGATGTTCTGCCTGATTGTCAACGTCATGGAGGAACTCCTCTCCTTCACCAAGATCAATTTCCGGATCAATTTCTCCATCATTCCAACAATTACACGTCTAGCTCCTTGTAAAAATTCTCCTGGTCGCAATATAAGCTTTATACCATTTCTTAAAATATTTTTATTAAATAATTGACTATTAAAAACCAAATCCATTTTGTCCTTTTGAATACAGAAGGGGAAACACGCTGCGTCCGCCGCACGATGCCACCATTTTAAACTAACTTGACCAGTTCCCTTTTGTCCTGTAAGAATACATCATACTTGCCTTCAGGTGGTACATTTTCACCATTATCCAAATAAAATTGGGCGACAAGTTGGTTTCCTGCAGCTGTCTCAACACTAAGGCGTCCAGGATGAATTTGGCGTAAAACAGAAGCATCATTTGGATTAATATCAATGGGTGGAACCTAAAATTTTTTGTTAATTTAAATAAAATTTAATAAATAACGTTTTCAATAGTGCGCTCAGTTCCGCGTTATTGGCATCAACTACAAGCATTCGGAACTGAAGCTGTAAGTCGGCCGAAAGATCTTGATACACGTCTGAGGCAATTTTAAAAAGTTCAGCCATCCAATGGTTTTGTTTCAAAATGCTAAACAGCTCTTGCAGAATAATAGGCTAAAAGCAAAATATTTTTCGAATTATTATATATTTAAACAAACATCTAATTCATTCTCTGTAGATAAATCGTTTAGTCGAATTTCAGATGAATTTGGCGGTATTGTGTACAGTTGGCCTCGTAATTCAGGTTGATGTTGTCCACCAGGCTGGCGAAATCAAATAGCATATAGTTAAACATGTTATTCGTTTTGACGATTCGATATGAGTCAGAAAAGTCAAAAGTTCGCGATCCATACGAATTTGGCCGAATGAGAGTTGGTCGTTATATCTCAATACATTTTTAAAAAGACGGTCTCTTGTCGAAGAATTAGCAGGATTGTGAAGCATGAGATCAATACCAATTGGTAAATCTTGCAAAGAAGCGAAACGCTCGGTTAAATTCACTCTTCCTTTTGCACAACATTTAACGAAAGCAGCCGGACCAATCGTTTCTGCTGGTAATAAAAGGGCCTTACAATATGGACAACGGCAGTCAACCAAAATATTATTCTAAAAAATTGTTTAGGCAAAAATTTTAATAGATATACTTTGCAAAGAGAATTGTAATATGTTGGCATATGATTTGAATTTTTGGCACCACATCCAAGGCCTTTATGAACTCTTGAACAGTTATTAGCAATAGGCCGATGTGAGGGCCATTTATCCGAAAAACTCATATCAGAAAAACGCGATATAGTGCTTGAATGTCGAGTGGAACGGCGCAAAGTAACTGTTGAAACACTTATTTGTGAAGTAGATTCAATAGATTCTAAAATTATCAAGTCATAACGTAATAAATATTAAAAACCAATATCATCAAGATCTAATTCGCGAGCAATTCCTTGGATAACTTCATTTTCAAAATCTTCAGCTGTCTGAGAAACTGGGTCAAGATTCTTGGACTTCCTGCCGGACCCAACACGCTTACTCTTACACGGTCTTCCTCCTTTATTTGTTACTATATTATCTATAGATTAAAATATTAATCGTATTTCTAATCGATAGGTACCTTCAAAAATTTCAGAAATTTGGTCATGACTGTGCGACGGAGTTACAGGTGCAGTGAAAACTTCAGAATGTATTGAGCCTTTAAAAAATATAAGAAATATATTTTTAGATAATTCTGAATACTTTGATCTTCATTTTTAACATTTAAACGTTTATCTGGAACAATTTCTTCTGAACAGACTGAAGCAGTATCACTTCTTCGTTTTCGAGAATCAAGACGTTTTTTTTCGCGCCTCTTTTGTTCTTTAGAAACCATATTAAATAAATCTAATATCAAAGTAAAATTTAGAGCTAAAAATATAAATAAAAAATATTATAATGTTCGAGAAAAAAATATGATAAATTTGATGAAACGACAACTAAAGAAACGTGATTTTGCATAAATTTATAAAAATAAAATTTTATTCCACAAAAGTAAAATTTTATTAATTATGGTAATAAAAGAAGTAAAATATAATAAAAATATAAAAATCAGAATATGTTTAATTAATAATATGATAAGAACAAAGACAATATTCATCTTATAAGCATGCTCTATTCCTAAACTAAATTAAAAACATATTAACAAATTTTATTAAAACTATATATTTGAAATAAAATTATTAAAATATTCTTCTTAGCTTATTATATTAAGTAATAATAATTATAGTCTTAAACCCTATTCCGCTGTCTCCCTCTTTTTGAGGTAGACTTAGCCTTTTATCCACTATTAACGAAAAATGGATAAAAGTTGCCCAGTGCGCAGCCCGGTGCTATTCACCTTCGTGGAGGCTTAGCGCGGAAACGCGCACCACCCTCCATCGACAGCCTCTGATAAACATTCAACTGTCGGCTTCTCAGGGTCCCTAATTTAACAATAAACCTGTACACATTGTTACAACCCATGTAAATATCTTAAAATTAATAAAGTGAAAACATGAACACAAAAAAATAAACTCTAATTAATTGAAACAAAATTTAAATAATTGAAACGACTCACCATATAAACAAAATAATCAAAGCAATCAATAATAACTTAAATTAAATACTATTAAAACTAATAAATTAAACAAAAGCTAACGAACTTAGCAACCCGTAATCCAAAGCCTTAACTGGTTGTATATGCATTAATATGTGCAAATCCAATTAAACTTTAAATTAAACTATAAAAATTGGTCCAAATCAAAACAATATAAATAAGAACATACAGAAAATCATAATTGATTGAAATATTGTCAAATAATTAAGCCAGCAAGCAATACTTGAAGCAAATCATGTTGTAAATAAATTGTCGCAAGAAGTTAAACGTAAAAATATTCAATAATAAAAAATTGTAATATCAATTATAATATCTTGAAATTATACAATTAAAAACAAAAACGAAAATCGACATACATTAAATATATAAACAAATTTAAATCTAAAAGAACATGCAATAAGTAACAATAAACAAACCAAATGGGCATTTTAATAACCTTAAAATAAACTATTGAAACTGGACAATATAAATAAAACTAACTTTAAAAAGTTAAAGCAAATCATTAATAATTAAAAAATTGTCAATAATTGAGTCAGCAAGCAAAACTTGAAGCAGTTTGATTGTATAATTGATCGCATACAAACTATATTTAAATTAAAAATACGTTACAAATAGCAAAGCAATCTAACTAAGCTAAAAATTAATTGAAAATTTTTGGAATTTTGAGGATACTCAAATGGAATTTTTACGATTAAAATACCATTAAAAACATTTTTACCAAATAAAACTAACTCAATTAATATTCTTAAATCAAAAAATCGCATTAAAATAAAAATTTCTCAAAAAAATATTTTTGAATTTTTAGGGGGTCATACATCTACCACCCAATATTTTGGCACTAAAAAAAATTTTAATCCATAATTTATGGTCCTTTTGAGGGCCTATTTATCAGCTTTCGAATGATATATAAACAACCTCGTTTCTATGATTTTAGACAAAGTTATAATCGAAAAGTCAAGGCAAGTCGACCCAAAACCGCGAACACGAATTTAGCCAAAAACTAATAAAAACAATAATTAAATTTAAAAAAAACGTTAACTAACTGTAATCATATAGAAACATCAAGCCAACAATAAATATATTGAGCAAATCAACACAACTAAGCAAAAATGGTTAAAAGTATTTAGAATTTTAAAAATCTCAAATATGCGTTCTAAGACTAATGACAATTAAAATAGTTTTTTTCCCCCAATTAAACACACATCATTGAATATTCTTAAATCAAAAAATCGCATTAAAACAAATTTTTCAAAAAAATATTTTTTTATTTTTAGGGGGTCATACGTCCGGCACCCAACATTTTGGCACTAAAAAATTTTTAATTTTATAATTTATGGTACGTTTTGAAGCCCTATTATTAGCTTTCGAATGAGATATAAACAATCTCCCTGCTAGTTTTTTTTCCGAAGTTATAAACGAAAAAGTAAACGCAAGTCGACCAAAACCGCGAACACGAATTTAAGCAATTTTAAAAGAAAACCGAATTTTAGTAAAAATAAGACTCTTAACTATTAATTTTGTTAATAATTATCAATATCTGTTAAATAAGCTTATTTTAAACTATCCATTTCAATTATACCCCACACTGAAAAAGTTACCCTGAGATGTCAAACTTTCAAGCATAACTTTTTTCCCGTAAAGATAGAGCTTAACCGTTAGAATTTGGGGGTTTATTAAAGGGGGGTAAAGTTTGGTCGAGGAATCCGAAAAACACACTTAGAAGTCGTATCTCGCTCCGAGACCCAGAAAACCCCCAAATTCTTCAAAAATTCACCTTGACAAAAATGTCTTTTAAAGACCCAAAAACCCTCCCCTATACTGTTTTCAGACTTATAATGACTAATAAACATCTAAAAGTTTCAAGACTCAAATCCCAATTTTAAGATTCAATTAACACTTTTAACCCACGTATCCCATGTACAGCTCCTTCTTGTTGCATGTTCTGACATATTGATTGTAGACGTGTAGACGATCCATATTGAATGTTGACGAAAAGTAATAATTTCGGATGCATGCCCAGTGGATTCAAACCGAGAGGACCAAACGTACCAGGAGGTTTTTCTTACACCACATAGAGAATGCCATGAATCCACCAGACATACACCCTTTAAGAGTTATGGCCTGTGCATCCAATACGTGATGCAAGAGTGCATGAACCTGGCCCTGTAGCTCCCGCGAAATACAGGTCGATAAGCGAACTTATCTACCAAGTTCATGCCTCCTGATAGCTTAGCCATCAGTTGGCTTTGACCATCGGAGATCAAGGACCTGCTTGCAAGCTTCGGGAGTTGCCACACCATTGGCGAAACATCGAGCTGCCAGGTTTTATTCCGCGCGTTTGGAAGTATTGCCATACACACCCCATCGATCTCGGACGTCAGGGGTGAGGCTGAATAATAAAAGATAGATTCACTTAAATATCACAATCTTACCGAATCCTCTCACAAGCGTTTCAAAAGTACCATCCTCTCTCTCAATCTCATCAGGTCTTATTCCATTAGCACGTAAAAACCATTCCATATTGCATAAAACATAATCTCGGCGGGCATCAAAATCCAATTGCGCAACACGTGTTCCATACTAATTTAATTAGAACGAAAAAGTAAATTAATACATACAAGCCATCTTCCGGTAATGAATTACATAGTCAAGCAGTGCAGTCGGATTAGTCAAGTTTGTAGAACCAAAGAACATGGCAAGCCAACGAATGCGCTGTTGTATGCGCTTATTAGAATCGAATGCTTCTTGAATAGTTCTTCTCCAAATTATATCATCAGACATCAGTCCTCGGGCCTTGGCAGCTTCTAAAAAAGTTGGGTAAACAACATCTTCAAAAGTGCGCAAGTCCTCCCAGCAAGTGGGATCAACAACAACAGTTAGCAAGATCTAAAATTGAAATAAAGTTAAAAATTTAATTTAAAGTACTCTAATTGCAAGAAGTTCCAAATTCGTCGGCGAAACAGTGCGAATACGGCAAAGCTTCTTCTGATGTAAATCGGGATTCACATAGAATTGCCAGTTCTTTTGTGGATATTATAGCGAAGTTGTTTGTAAGCATTACTATAAGTCAAGCCAGCAGATGGTTCACCAATTAATTGTCTTTGACGATTGAAGTCGAAATAGGCAGTTAATTGGGTGCGGCGTTCTTCTCCTTCATTCAATCTTCTTTGCAAATCTTCAGCAATTTCTAATTCTCTTCCTTCTTCAACAGCAACATGATGACCCTGAGGTCCGTGAATGTCAAGCTCGTCAACCTAAACGAAATGAATAACACACAAAAAATAGAAAAACATACAACATGAGATCTTACAACCAATTTTGTACCCCAAAGGGACAAAAAGCTCCATAGACGTAATATAACGGCGAGACGAAGTTGATGAAACTCGTCGTACCTCCAAGCACCTCCTTCAACACCTTCTTGCTCAACCCTAATGAATGCCATATCGGCTCCTTTCATCACATACTTTGTTACATACTTCACACATCCATCACCAGCCACGAGCTCGACATTAATACTAAAATACAAATAAAATTATTATTAAATAATAATATACTGTGATCTATATTTCGATAGAAGAAAGTGGTTAAATGGAACAACATATTGGTTTGTAACAACATGTTGTTTGCCATAACGATCAACATATTTATGAATATTTCCAAATAGCTCAGGATTCTTTTTGCGTTCAGTCTCCGATGTTGGTGGAGGGCGTCGTCGGTATTTTGGATAAGCATTGTCGGAATAAATATTATTGTCAGAATAAACGTGCTTAATTAAAAAATACATAATAATACAGTTAAATATTCTTACTGGAAAACGTTTGGCACAACGAATTCCGTCTCGCAGGCAATGTTGATTACATGTATGAACATGTTTTGTCACAACGATTTGATGCAAAAGCCTTTGAGAAACTGCCGATTCAGTGCGATCATTTGGTTGTGGTAAATCCGGTATTTCAGCAGATATATATTGTTCCATGTATTCTTCTTTAGACGTAATACGACCAGAAGAGCGCATCTTTTCCCAGTCCAAGATCACAGCAAAATGCACATGTGGAAGACCACTAAAAATGTAACTAATATATGAAGGAATAAAAAACCGCTTTTGATGTTCAAGACTGTGGAACCATGCTTTTACTGGACCAAGTACTTCACGTTGTGTAATGTCTTTCACAATTTCAGCAAGTTTATCAACAAATATGCGACAGATTTCCATTGGGCGGTCTGACCAGTTTTGATGTTCGAGAAGTATATCACTTAATTCTGGTGCAGACGGATCCATAGTGTATGTGATCAGAAGATCAATCGAGCCAATTTCCCTGCAGATGGTCATGCAAGCAGCATACTGCTTTTGGTAGTATTGACGAGATCCTCTAAAATGTTCGTTGGTCATATACACTTGGCCAATAGGTCCTTGCAATCCTATAATTTATTTTTATATTTATTAAATATGTTTATATGCCTTGTTTTTCCAACAGTTTTTTTAGCCAATCCAACAAAGCAGCTTGACGGATATAACGATATTTTCCTTGAAGTTGTTTCATATATTGGACTTTTTGAGCTTCCATTCGTTGATTGTAAGTAATTGTGTAAAGTTGGGCAAGCTGACTCCACTCCCAAAGCCAGTGTGGCGCTTTCCATGAGGATCCTCTTTGTTGACACATGTAACGAAAGTATTGAGCTCTCGAGACATTTTCACGCTGATGTTCTGCCTGATTGTCAACGTCATGGAGGAACTCCTCTCCTTCACCAAGATCAATTTCCGGATCAATTTCTCCATCATTTCCAACAATTACACGTCTAGCTCCTTGTAAAAATTCTCCTGGTCGCAATATAAGCTTTATACCATTTTCTTAAAATATATTTTTATTAAATAATTGACTATTAAAAACCAAATCCATTTTGTCCTTTTGAATACAGAAGTGGGAAACACGCTGCGTCCGCCGCACGATGCCACCATTTTAAACTAACTTGACCAGTTCCCTTTTGTCCTGTAAGAATCACATCATACTTGCCTTCAGGTGGTACATTTTCACCATTATCCAAATAAAATTGGGCGACAAGTTGGTTTCCTGCAGCTGTCTCAACACTAAGGCGTCCAGGATGAATTTGGCGTAAAACAGAAGCATCATTTGGATTAATATCAATGGGTGGAACCTAAAATTTTTTGTTAATTTAAATAAAATTTAATAAATAACGTTTTCAATAGTGCGCTCAGTTCCGCGTTTATTGGCATCAACTACAAGCATTCGGAACTGAAGCTGTAAGTCGGCCGAAAGATCTTGATACACGTCTGAGGCAATTTTAAAAAGTTCAGCCATCCAATGGTTTTGTTTCAAAATGCTAAACAGCTCTTGCAGAATAATAGGCTAAAAGCAAAATATTTTTCGAATTATTATATATTTAAACAAACATCTAATTCATTCTCTGTAGATAAATCGTTTAGTCGAATTTCAGATGAATTTGGCGGTATTGTGTACAGTTGGCCTCGTAATTCAGGTTGATGTTGTCCACCAGGCTGGCGAAAATCAAATAGCATATAGTTAAACATGTTATTCGTTTTGACGATTCGATATGAGTCAGAAAAGTCAAAAGTTCGCTCCATACGAATTTGGCCGAATGAGAGTTGGTCGTTATATCTCAATACATTTTTAAAAAGACGGTCTCTTGTCGAAGAATTAGCAGGATTGTGAAGCATGAGATCAATACCAATTGGTAAATCTTGCAAAGAAGCGAAACGCTCGGTTAAATTCACTCTTCCTTTTGCACAACATTTAACGAAAGCAGCCGGACCAATCGTTTCTGCTGGTAATAAAAGGGCCTTACAATATGGACAACGGCAGTCAACCAAAATATTATTCTAAAAAATTGTTTAGGCAAAAATTTTAATAGATATACTTTGCAAAGAGAATTGTAATATGTTGGCATATGATTTGAATTTTTGGCACCACATCCAAGGCCTTTATGAACTCTTGAACAGTTATTAGCAATAGGCCGATGTGAGGGCCATTTATCCGAAAAACTCATATCAGAAAAACGCGATATAGTGCTTGAATGTCGAGTGGAACGGCGCAAAGTAACTGTTGAAACACTTATTTGTGAAGTAGATTCAATAGATTCTAAAATTATCAAGTCATAACGTAATAAATATTAAAAACCAATATCATCAAGATCTAATTCGCGAGCAATTCCTTGGATAACTTCATTTTCAAAATCTTCAGCTGTCTGAGAAACTGGGTCAAGATTCTTGGACTTCCTGCCGGACCCAACACGCTTACTCTTACACGGTCTTCCTCCTTTATTTGTTACTATATTATCTATAGATTAAAATAATTAATCGTATTTCTAATCGATAGGTACCTTCAAAAATTTCAGAAATTTGGTCATGACTGTGCGACGGAGTTACAGGTGCAGTGAAAACTTCAGAATGTATTGAGCCTTTAAAAAATATAAGAAAAATATTTTTAGATAATTCTGAATACTTTGATCTTCATTTTTAACATTTAAACGTTTATCTGGAACAATTTCTTCTGAACAGACTGAAGCAGTATCACTTCTTCGTTTTCGAGAATCAAGACGTTTTTTTTCGCGCCTCTTTTGTTCTTTAGAAACCATATTAAATAAAATCTAATATCAAAGTAAAATTTAGAGCTAAAAATATAAATAAAAAATATTATAATGTTCGAGAAAAAAATATGATAAATTTGATGAAACGACAACTAAAGAAACGTGATTTTGCATAAATTTATAAAAATAAAATTTTATTCCACAAAAGTAAATTTTTATTAATTATGGTAATAAAAGAAGTAAAATATAATAAAAATATAAAAATCAGAATATGTTTAATTAATAATATGATAAGAACAAAGACAATATTCATCTTAAAGCATGCTCTATTCCTAAACTAAATTAAAAACATATTAACAAATTTTATTAAAACTATATATTTGAAATAAAATTATTAAAATATTCTTCTTAGCTTATTATAATTAAGTAATAATAAATTATAGTCTTAAACCTATTCCGCTGTCTCCCTCTTTTTGAGGTAGACTTAGCCTTTTATCCACTATTAACGAAAAATGGATAAAAGTTGCCCAGTGCGCAGCCCGGTGCTATTCACCTTCGTGGAGGCTTGCGGAAACGCGCACCACCCTCCATCGACAGCCTCTGATAAACATTCAACTGTCGGCTTCTCAGGGTCCCTAATTTAACAATAAACCTGTACACATTGTTACAACCCATGTAAATATCTTAAAATTAATAAAGTGAAAACATGAAAACAAAAAAATAAACTCTAATTAATTGAAACAAAATTTAAATAATTGAAACGACTCACCATATAAACCAAATAATCAAAGCAATCAATAATAACTTAATTAAATACTATTAAAACTAATAAATTAAACAAAAGCTAACGAACTTAGCAACCCGTAATCCAAAGCCTTAACTGGTTGTATATGCATTAATATGTGCAAATCCAATTAAACTTTAAATTAAACTATAAAAATTGGAAATCAAAACAATATAAATAAGAACATACAGAAAATCATAATTGATTGAAATATTGTCAAATAATTAAGCCAGCAAGCAATACTTGAAGCAAATCATTGTTGTAAATAAATTGTCGCAAGAAGTTAAACGTAAAAATATTCAATAATAAAAAATTGTAATATCAATTATAATATCTTGAAATTATACAATTAAAAACAAAAACGAAAATCGACATACATTAAATATATAAACAAATTTAAATCTAAAAGAACATGCAATAAGTAACAATAAACAAACCAAATGGGCATTTTAATAACCTTAAAATAAACTATTGAAACTGGAAAATATAAATAAAACTAACTTTAAAAAGTTAAAGCAAATCATTAATAATTAAAAAATTGTCAATAATTGAGTCAGCAAGCAAAACTTGAAGCAGTTTGATTGTATAATTGATCGCATACAAACTATATTTAAATTAAAAATACGTTACAAATAGCAAAGCAATCTAACTAAGCTAAAAAATTAATTGAAAATTTTTGGAATTTTGAGGATACTCAAATGGAATTTTTACGATTAAAATACCATTAAAACATTTTTTCCAAATAAAACTAACTCAATTTATATTCTTAAATCAAAAAATCGCATTAAAATAAAAATTTCTCAAAAAAATATTTTTGAATTTTTAGGGGGTCATACATCTACCACCCAATATTTTTGGCACTAAAAAAATTTTTAATCCCATAATTTATGGTCCTTTTGAGGGCCTATTTATCAGCTTTCGAATGATATATAAACAACCTCGTTTCTATGATTTTAGACAAAGTTATAATCGAAAAAGTCAAGGCAAGTCGACCCAAAACCGCGAACACGAATTTAGCCAAAAACTAATAAAAACAATAATTAAATTTAAAAAAACGTTAACTAACTGTAATCATATAGAAACATCAAGCCAACAATAAAATATATTGAGCAAATCAACACAACTAAGCTAAAAAATGGTTAAAAGTATTTAGAATTTTAAAAATCTCAAATATGCGTTCTAAGACTAATGACAATTAAAATAGTTTTTCCCCAATTAAACACAATCATTGAATATTCTTAAATCAAAAAATCGCATTAAAACAAATTTTTCAAAAAAATATTTTTTATTTTTAGGGGGTCATACGTCCGGCACCCAACATTTTTGGCACTAAAAAATTTTTTAATTTTATAATTTATGGTACGTTTTGAAGCCCTATTTATTAGCTTTCGAATGAGATATAAACAATCTCCCTGCTAGTTTTTTTCCGAAAGTTATAAACGAAAAAGTAAACGCAAGTCGACCAAAAACCGCGAACACGAATTTAAGCAATTTTTAAATAAAACCGAATTTTAGTAAAAATAAGACTCTTAACTATTAATTTTGTTAATAATTATCAATATCATGTTAAATAAGCTTATTTTAAACTATCCATTTCAATTATACCCCACACTTGAAAAAGTTACCCTGAGATGTCAAACTTTCAAGCATAACTTTTTTCCCGTTAAAGATAGAGCTTAACCGTTAGAATTTGGGGGTTTATTAAAGGGGGGTAAAGTTTGGTCGAGGAATCCGAAAAACACACTTAGAAGTTCGTATCTCTGCTCCGAGACCCAGAAAACCCCCAAATTCTTCAAAAATTCACCTTGACAAAAATGTCTTTTAAAGACCCAAAAACCCTCCCCTATACTGTTTTCAGACTTATAATGACTAATAAACATCTAAAAGTTTCAAGACTCAAATCCCAATTTTAAGATTCAATTAACACTTTTAACCCACGTATCCATGTACAGCTCCTTCTTGTTGCATGTTCTGACATATTGATTGTAGACGTGTAGACGATCCATATTGAATGTTGACGAAAAGTAATAATTTCGGATGCATGCCCAGTGGATTCAAACCGAGAGGACCAAACGTACCAGGAGTCTTACACCACATAGAGAATGCCATGAATCCACCAGACATACACCCTTTAAGAGTTATGGCCTGTGCATCCAATACGTGATGCAAGAGTGCATGAACCTGGCCCTGTAGCTCCCGCGAACTACAGGTCGATAAGCGAACTTATCTACCAAGTTCATGCCTCCTGATAGCTTAGCCATCAGTTGGCTTTGACCATCGGAGATCAAGGACCTGCTTGCAAGCTTCGGGAGTTGCCACACCAGGGCGAACATCGAGCTGCCAGGTTTTATTCCGGCGCGTTTGGAAGTATGCCATCACACCCCATACGCTTCGGACGTCAGGGTGAGGTGAATAAGCCGAAGCTTATCCACGAACATGGCAGGGACTCCAGTGGGGTTGCATGGCCGGTGATACCATGCTTTTTCTTACTCCGTACCGCTGACCGTGTGATCCTTCAAGACGAGGCTAAGAGCCCAGAGACAAAGTCTCCGCATAGCGCCTTCGTCCATCCAGCACGGCCACCGGGCTCACCCCACCCGCGCCCTCCGAGAGCCGGGACTCATTTGGATGCACACCATCCAAAGGCTCACTCCCGTCGGGGGAAGTCATCCTATCCCCGATAAACGGAAACAGGTTCACTCCGATCCCCGAATTGGAAGATCGCACGTCCCTGCACCTTCGTGCCTAAGGGTTTTCTAAGGATCCCGCTCATCGGTCCCAAC
This sequence comes from Meloidogyne arenaria, assembly GCA_036172955.1. Classification (NCBI taxonomy): domain Eukaryota; kingdom Metazoa; phylum Nematoda; class Chromadorea; order Rhabditida; family Meloidogynidae; genus Meloidogyne; species Meloidogyne arenaria. The sequence continues at coordinate 49,821 of JARQAB010000091.1, forward strand.
GGACCTCGCGGTACTAACCCATAACCAAAAAATCGAGCTTTCGCCCCGTATAAGCTGGGAAATTCACCAGCCATACAAAATTCTGCAGAATTATGCCTAATTTTGGAAAAATTTCGAAATTCATATATAAAAACTTAATTGAAATATTATATATTTCTACAGATTTTGGGTTTTTTAATTTTAACATAACTTTTTAACGGATCAGCTGATCTGGCTGAAATTTTGTACAAATATGTAATCGACTGCGGGGAATTTTTTAAAAAAAGTTACAAAAGGGTCAGTTGAGTCTGGGCCATGATATTTGAGTCTAAGTCGTCAAAATGATTGAAAATTTTTTCGGGTCAAAAAATTGAAATGAGATTTAGATAGCGTATCTTGTAGGGCATCTTTTGCTGACTCCAAAAATACATGGTTGGTATGGGGTACACTTGAGTCTCAGAGAGATAAAGGTCGAGGAAATTATCTGAGACTCAAACTGTCATTTTGACACTAACTTCTCGGAAAATTTTTTTAAATATTTTTTGACACCGGATTTGAATTCTCCATGTATTAATCCACTATAAAACATCTTTTTTGTTAAAATTTGACAATTTGAACCCATTGATTTGCAAAAATGTTTATTATTTTGGTATATTTTTTCGGTTATTTTTAACAAATAAACCGTAACAACTTTTTAACAGATAATCCATTCTGCGAGAAAATTAGTCAAAATATGTAATATAATATGGGAAATTTTTTAAGATACTTTTAAAAGTGTCAATTGAGTCTGGAATCGAATATTCGAGTGTAAACGGGCACACTTTCAATTTTGTCATTTTTGGCAAATTTTGTCAATTTGACGGATCATAACTCCCGAAGGAATGGTCCAAATTTCAAAATTTTTTCGTCATCCGATAGAGAATTCGCTGCTTAGTCGCAGTAGTCAAAAGCAGTTTTTTGATTTTCGTTTTCATTGAGAAATTTCGAAAAAAGAGACAAAATTGAGAAAATTTTAGAATTGTGTATTTCGACATTTTGGCGACTATAACTCCTAAACAGATAATCCGTTTTACTTAATTTTTCCGTCATTCGATAGAGAATTCACAGCTTAGTCGCAGTAGTCAAAATCAAATTTTACGGTTTCGTCGTCATGACGAAATTTCGAAAAAACGGGCAAAATTTTTAAAATTTGAAAAAGGCGTTTTCGACCTTTTTTCGACCATAACTTCCGAACGGATTATCAGTTTTACAGGATTTTTACGTCATTCGATAGAGAATTATCTGCTTAGTCGCAGTAGTCAAAATCAGATTTTTCAATTTCGCATTTATGGCGTAATTTCGAAAAAACTGAAACAAATCGCAAAAGTGTCAAAAAATGGGATAGTAAATTTTTGCACGGAAAAAATCTCAGGTTAGGAGAGTGCAAATCAAAAAGTGCTTCGGTTAGTCGATGCAGAATTGAATGGAGCATCTTTTATCAAATAAAACTAAATTTCGTCCAATTTCGTTTTACGACATTCACTTCGGTTTCGTGTTTCGAAAACCGTGTTTCGCGAAATTTTGAAACTTTTGGTTAACATACTTTTAGTGGCCCGGGTGAGGATGTTTTTGCAGAAAATTTCAGCTCAATCGACCTACCCAAGAAAAAATTATTTAAATTTATTTTCAGGTTGGTGCTTATTTTTGACTATTTTACAAAATATATAAAAATTCAATTAAAAATAATTTTAGGTATGAAAATGAGAAAAAAAGTTAACACTTTATACTTAATATATAAAATTTCAATTTTTATTTTTTATTTGTTTGAACAGCTAAGATGTATTTTTCCTACAAATATTTCCGATACAAATGTTGGATAAAAATTTTTAGGAAATTCGGCAACTTGTCGAATTTTAACTTCTGAACAGAAAAAGTGAAGCAAAAATTGCTTCAGTTAAAAACTAAACAAAAGCTTCAAATTAAGAATTGAAGCACAAAAAATGTGCTTCAAATTAAAAATTGAAGCATAAAAAATGTGCTTCAAATTAAAAATAGAAGCACAAAAAATGTGCTTCAAATCAAACTCTGAAGCACAAAAAATGTGCTTAAATAATAAATTGAAGCACAAAAAATGTGGATCAAATTAAAACTGAAGCATAAAAAATATGCTTCAATTAAAACTGAAACACAAAAAAGGTGCTTCAAATCAAAATCTGAAGCACAAAAAATGTGCTTCAAATCAAATTATACTTAATATATGAAATTTCAAGTATTACTTTTTATTTTTGAACAGCTATTCTGAATTTATACTTACTCTGGAAATTGAATAAAAATTTTAGATAAACATTTTTGGCAAGTTTCGACATTTTGTCGAACTATAACTCCCGAACCCTTGGTCCTATTTTCATAATTTTTTCGTCATTTGATGGAGAATTACCTGCTTAGACGCAGTAGTTAAAATCAGATTTTTACATTCGCATTTATGGCAGAATTTCGAAAAATCTGACAATAATCAAAAAAATTTAAAAAGAGGGTTCGTCATGTTTCGGACCATAGCTCCCGAAGAAATAATCCGATTTGCACAATTTCTCCGACTTTTGATAGAGAATTTGATGCTTTATCGCAGTAGTCAAATTCAGGTTTATTCGTTTCGAAAAAGCGGACAAAATCAAAAAAAAATTAAAAAATGCATAATATATAAAATTTCAAGTATTAGTTTCACCTTCAAGTTAAAAAGTGTCTAAAGATACATAATATATTAAATTTCAAAACAAAATTTGTATTAGTTTCAGCTTCAATTTAAAAAATGTCAAAAAATACATAATATATAAAAGTTCAAATAAAATTTGTAGTAGTTTCATCTTCAATTAAAAAAAATGTCAAAAAATACATAATATATAAAATTTCAAAAAGAAATTTGTAATAGTTTGAGTTTCTATTCAAATGTTTTCAAACTAAAAATTGAAGCAAAATCTGTCTTCAAATTAAAACTAAAGCACAAAAATGTGCTTCAATTAAAAACTGAAGCACTAAAAATGTGCTTCAATTAAAAACTGAAGCAAAAAAATGTGCTTCAATTAAAAACTAAAGCACAAAAATGTGCTTCAATTAAAAACTGAAGCACTAAAAATGTGCTTCAATTAAAAACTGAAGCAAAAAAAAGATGCTTCTAATCAAAATCTGAAGCACAAAAAATATGCTTCAAATCAAAATATTAATCACAAAAAATGTGCTTCTAATCAAAATCTGAAGCACAAAAAAAAGTGCTTCTAATCAAAATCTGAAGCACAAAAAATATGCTTCAAATCAAAATCTGAAGCACAAAAAAGGTGCTTCTAATCAAAATCTGAAGCACAAAAAATGTGCTTCTAATCGAAATCTGAAGCACAAAAAATGTGCTTCTAATCAAAATCTGAAGCGCAAAAAATGTGCTTCTAATCAAAATCTGAAGCACAAAAAATGTGCTTCTAATCAAAATCTGAAGCACAAAAAATATGCTTCAAATCAAAATCTAAAGCACAAAAAATGTGCTTCTAATCAAAATCTGAAGCACAAAAAATGTGCTTCTAATCAAAATAGCGTTCTGGCGTTCTAGCAATAAAAATATAAAAATAGCGTTCTAGCAAAAATAGCGTTCTAGCGTTCTGGGCGTTGCCACTTGAGTCGATTGAAACTGCTGTCTCTAGCGTTTTTGCTACTGGGTATAAGATTGGGTATATAAAAATTTTGAGAAAAACCGTAAAAAGTTGTTATTAATACTTTTATGAAGCTTATTGTTTAATTTGAAAGAAATTTAATTTTTTATTTGAGAATTGTTGATCAGAAAATTTTACAAAAATTATTTTTAGACTCAGCTTGATAAGAGCTTTCGAATGATATATCATTTGAGCCATTTATCTTTATTTTCGAAAAAATTATTTTTTGGCCGAAAATCATGGTCGAAAAATTACTATAAATTTTTAAAAAATGATAACTTTTCAAAGTATAACTTTTTTAAATATTTTAAAATTTTATAATATGTAGAAAAACAGGCTCTTTAAAGTAAAAATAATTTCAGTCAACTCGAATGTCGAAAACCCAAAAAATTTTGCAAAAAACTGAAAAATTTTGGATTTTTTAAAAATCGACCCCTACTGCACCATGTTAGAAAATTTTCAAAGTATTTTGATCTTAAAAAATTTCTAATTTTTTGCTCTTATTTTTAAAAGAAACTGCATACAAAAACATAAATTTTTACTAAAGTTATGGCAAATAAAGTATTTCCGATTTTTTTGAAAAGGGGTACCCATTTGGAAAAAATCGAGGAAATAAAATTTTTTAATTTTAGCTGAAAAAATGTGATTTATAGAGAAATCACATATGCTGAATCCAAATCCGAGGTCAGAAAAACGCCACAAAAATTTCCCAAAGTTAAAGTCTTCGAAATATTTTAGTCTCGGACATAGTTTGGAATTTTTTAAAATTCAATATTTTGGGATAGAGATAAATTTCTAAATAGCTGGCTGGTCATTTTTAGCAAGCAAACTGCCCTCTATGATTAGAAAATTTTTAATTGTTATTCCATATTTTTATTATTGTTTCATCTTCAATTATATGGATCCATAATTGAAATACCCTTGCCCCAAAATTTTAAACTTTTTTAACTTGGTCAAAATAGAGCGGAAGGTTTTACAAAAATTATTTTTAGACTTAGCTTAATAAAAGCTTTCAAATGATATATCATTTGAGCCATTTATCTTTATTTTCGAAAAAATTATTTTTTGGTCGAAAATCATGGTCGAAAAATTACTATAAATTTTTAAAAAATCATAACTTTTTAAAAGTATAATTTTTTTAAATATTTTAAATTTCTATAATATTTAGAAAAATAATCTCTTTACAGGAAAAATACTTTCACTCAACTGCAATGACAAAAAAACAAAAAAGTTTGCAAAAAACTGAAAAATTTTGAATTTTTTAAAAATTGAACCCTACTTCATTATGTAAAAAATTTTTCAAAGATTATTGATCTTAAAAAATTTCTAATTTTTTGCTCTTATTTTTAAAAGAAACTGCATACAAAAACATAAATTCTTAAAAAAGTTATAACCACTTAAGTATTTCCGATTTTTTTGAAAAGGGGTCCCCTTCGGAAAAAATCGAGGAAATAAAATTTTTTATTTTAGCTGAAAAAATGTGGTTTATAGAGGAATCACATATGCTGAATCCAAATCTGAGGTCAGAAAAACGCCACAAAAATTTCCCACAAAGTTAGAGTCATAATAATATTTTAGTCTCGGACTTATTTTGTAATTATTTAAAATTCAATATTTTGGGAGAGAGATTAAATATTAAAAAATCTTGTCGGTCAATTTTAACAATTTAAGTGTCTAGTCTTGTCCAAGTAGGTTCGGTTATTCCATTGTTAAAATCTCAAGTTATCTTCAACTGGAAAAAATTGCTGACGATATAATTTGTGTCAATGTTTTCGATAGAAATTAAATGAAAAGCAGATTGATTGTTTTGGATAGATAAAGACATTTTTATTTAAATATATAACATAATATAAAGTAAGTCTTAGATTCTTTAAAGATCAATACTATTAATAATAATACTTAATACAATGAAAATTTAAAATTTTATTTTTCAAAAAATTTATTAAAACAACATTAAAATAAAATAATTTAACAAAAAATAAAGTAAACATAATATAATAAAAAATATAAGGAGCCAAAAATGAAAGAAAATTTGAATTCTTAGGAATGAGTGAGATGCATTACACATCCCTCCCCAAACCTAAAATAAAAGTTATTGTAACTTTAATAAACAAAATTTAGATATAAATTTTTTGGCTCAATATAAAGAAGATAACTCATAGATTAAATTAAAGCAGAAAAAAATAAGCAAAAAAATAACACAGAATAAAAAAAGCAAAAAAATAACACAGAATAAATTAAAAATATACTTATCAAGAGAAAATATAAGGAGCCAAAAATTAATGAATGATTTGAAATTCTTAGGAATGAGTGAGATGCGTTACACATCCCTCCCCAAACCTAAAATAAAAGTTATTGTAACTTTAATAAACAAAATTTAAATAAAAATTTTTTGGCTCAATATAAAGAAGATAACTAATAGATTAAATTAAAGAAAGAAAAAAATAAGCAAAAAATAACAGAACAAAAATAAGCAAAAAATAACACAGAATAAATTTAAAAATATACTTATCAAGAAAAAATATAAGGAGCCAAAAACTAATGAAGATTTGAAATTCTTAGGAATGAGTGAGATGCGTTACACATCCCTCCCCAAACCTTAAATAAGTGTTATGGTTACTTTAAAAACAAAATTTAAATAAAAATTTTTTGGCTCAATATAAAGAAGATAACTAATAGATTAAATTAAAGAAAGAAAAAAATAAGCAAAAAATAACAGAACAAAAATAAGCAAAAAATAACACAGAATAAATTTAAAAATATACTTATCAAGAAAAATTATAAGGAGCCAAAAACTAATGAAGATTTGAAATTCTTAGGAATGAGTGAGATGCGTTACACATCCCTCCCCAAACCTTAAATAAGTGTTATGGTTACTTTAAAAACAAAATTTAGATATAAATTTTTTGGCTCAATATATAAAAAGCAACTTTAACATATTTGGAATAAAATAGAAAATAAAATAAACAAACAAAATTATATCACTAACATTTAAACCAAAAAATAATTAAACCATTCAAAAGATCCAAAACAATAGTAAACAAAGCATTAAAAAATTGCACATTCAAAGAATTTGTAAAACAATAGCCAATAAAATAAAAATCCATAAAATCCAAAGAAACAAACTCTCAAACATCCACAACAACCAAAATATTTTCAACAAAACTCGTTTTCTTTCTTAACAAAAAGTTTAAAATTATTTAGTAATATAAACTACATACATTTATCCAAACAATTCTCAATATCTTTTCCCAAAATCCAAAAAACTTATAATCCAAAAAATTCAACAGCCAAGCCTATTCCAAACAAATCACTATTCCTCCTTAAAAAATTTTAAATTTTATTAACTATTTAAACTACATACATTTAGCCAAACAATTCTCAACATATATCGAACAATTCTCAATTTTCTTCCAAAAATCCAAAAAACAAATAATCCAAAGCAACCAATGAACTTGAAATCCAAACATCCAATTAACCAAAAATCCAAAGAAATAATAACAATAACATCAAAACAACTTAAAATCTACTCCACTACGTGGCGCAGCATCCAAAATATTTGCAAAATAAATTTCATTTCCTCCTTAACAAAAATTTCAAATTTTATTAATAATTAAACTACATGCAATTTACCAAATAACTCTCAATATCTTTTCCCAAAAATAAAAAAAACTCATAATCCAATACATGAAAAGAAAAATAATCCAAACATCCAAAGACATATTCCAGAAATTCATTTAATTAAAACCCAAACAAATTTTTATCCAAAACAACCAAAAAATAACAATCAAAAATATCCAAATAAAGTAAAGATTTCAAACAAATATCATCCAAAAAATAACACAACATAAAAATTCCTTAAAAACAAAATTTTATAACTTATTAACAAATTCAAACTGCTTACAATTTTTCCAAACAAACCATAGTACAATCCAAGCATATATTAAAATTTCGCAAAACTTTCCAAACAGTTAAATAGCATATTCGTTTTCAAAATCATCATTGCGGTGTCCAAGGCTCCAAAGGAACATCACTTAATAACTCTAAAAGCCTTACATTATCCTCACCATGTTCAACAGGCATTGGACGCTTAAATTTTTAATTAAACTAAGTTATTTAAAATATTCTACCAAATAAATTGGTCTATAATGCACGCCTTCAAGTCGGAGGACGATGGTATTGTCAATGTTATGTGCACGAAGAATTTGAAATATTTGTCCAAAGTCAGTGATATTTGTTAGACCCATCTCTTCTGCTGAAAGGCCAGGAGAGAGGAAAATTCCTTGGTATTCATTTGGCATATTTCTCCATTGACTACGTCCATTTCCATCAACCACACGTCGTCGGAGATTTTCAATAATGAGAATACGGCGTCCAAGAACAATTTCAGCATAACGGATTTCGAGATGAGATCCATAGCGTGTGTTGTTGTTGTTTGCCGGCTGCATCATATGTAGACTGTATTCTCGCATAGATCTTCGAGGATCTGTCACATCCAAACGAAGTCCAGCCTGCCGAATATGTGGAGCGTCCCATTCGATCTCGTGAATGCGCTCATCAGTAAGGTGTTCATCTGCGATGTTATGCAGGTCTTCTTGATATCGGCGTGCAATAAGCCTTCGTAGTCCTCGTTGATAGTCTTCATATAAATAATTCATGTGTAAAGCTAAGTCTTCCGATCCAGCATATAATGCACGAACAATAGACCTATATTATATATTATAAAAATAGGATTAATCAATTAACCGAAATAGGCAATCTCCATCTCCGAGCACATTATCAAGAAAACAATTTGGCAAATCAGCAGATCTTTGCTGTGTATCTTGTTCAATAGCTGGCGATGTTGTTGCCTGTGTTGAATCGTTAGCCGATGTTGTTGGCATTGTGTGAATTATAGCATTATCCGATGTTGTTGGTTGTTGTGAGATGAAAGCAGTAGACGATGTTGTTGTCTGTTGTGTATTTAATGCATTAGACGATGTTGTTGTCTAAAATTGTAATTACTAATTTGTAAATATTTTTAAAATACACCTGTTCGTGTGGAATCCGTTCAATTAGAACTGGTTCGTCGCCGGATGACATGGCGATTTCCATTGGTCCAAGCTCGGTGAGGTCTTCTTCATCAATCATTGCAGGAATGACTGGATTCTTAACTCTGCGGTCTTTGCGGAGCGTGGCGACTTTAACACTTTCTGCGTCACGGGCTCTTGAAAGAGCAACATAAAGTTGTCCATGGGAGAAGCACTGGGAGTGGTCGAGTGCGACTCCAACGCGAGAAAGTGTTTGGCTAGAATATATTATTTATAAATATTTTTAAAAGATTATTTACCCTTGAGACTTATTAATTGTCATGACGGCGCCTGGACGTAACGGAAATTGAATTCTTTCACATCTAACCATTCCTTCTTGGGGTGCTTTCGGATCAGAGCCATATAAGAAACGTGTCCGAAAGAGATCGCAGTCAGAGCCTTTTCCAGAACCTGTTAACACACGACAACGAATCAAATTATTGCCAAGACCTATAATTTGAACGCGTGTTCCATTGCATAAACCATTTTGAACCTATAATTAAATTATCAAATAAAAACTAAAACTGAATATTACAGATAGATTTATTATTATCATCATGATTGATCCGACACGTACACGAAGCAAATGTTCAGGAACGCCAGGCGGTGTTTGTCTTGTTAGATTCTCATGATCGACATCAGAAATATTATTTTCAAGACTGGCATCATCCATAATTGGTGTTGTTATCGAATAATACGTTCGTTCATGTCCGTTAATTTGATCCTATTTAACCAAACATTAAAAAAACTTAAACAACACTAGGTTACCATTATCATATTATTCATTTCAAAGGTTTCTGTATTCAATGGGCATAAGATGGCGCGCCCGCAAAATTCTTCCCATTTGGCAAGTGGTGATTGGAGAAGATCGCGTGGATAAACAAAGTTTATTAGTTCTTCTCTCGAGTTAACACAAATGTTAACAGGGAGTTGAACGCGATCATCAGCATCGTTCAAAACTCCGGTTCCAATGCACTTTAACAAAGTTCTATATCGATCCTGTCCAGGTAGTAAGCGAAGATTAGATTTCAATTTTCTTGTAACGAAATTCTTGAATAGTGCTGTGTTCTTGATAGAAGCATCGAATTGATGTAGTAAAGTTCCACCAGCAACTACCGGGAGTAACTGTTTCCAATCTCCTCCGATAACAACACACTGAAAATTTTATTAGACACAAAATAATGTTTATAAATTTACTTTTCCACCAAACGGCACATTCTTGAGCAAAGGAGTAGCAATTGAACGAAATAGACGATCGACAAACTCCAACACATCTTTGTGTTGCATACTCACTTCATCAATAATAATTCCATGCAATTTCCGCAATGTATCAGCGAATTGTCCTCGATAGTCAACAAAAGGCTGTGTAGAAGAATCCACATGTTTTTGTCGACAAAGTCTTTTATGTACAGTAGCACCTCCATATAGAAGTTCTGCTGCAATACCAGTACTTGCCATAGGCATAATCAGAAATTCATTAGCATGCAAGAAAGCGATTAATTTCTACAAAAGAAAATTGGAAAATAAAGTTGATTAAATGAACATACATTATACATGAAGGTCTTTCCAGAACCGCCTTCTCCTGTCATGAAGAAATATCGAGGAATGTCTTGCGCAAACGATGATTCTGAACCGTCGATGACATGACGCGCGCTCCACATACCACGAACAATTTCATCAATGAAATGTTGTTGTTCCTCAGTTGGGCGAGGATCACTGTAAAACAGGCGAAGGTAGTAATCTTGTGTTGAGCCTCTTTGATGTTCTTCTAAGAAAGGAATATCAACATGCGTTCGAATCATCATTTCAGGATCTATTTCAGCATCATTAAGCAATTCAGGTTGGATGTTTCGGCAAGATGGACGTGGAAGGCTGTTATAATAAAAGATAGATTCACTTAAATATCACAATCTTTACCGAATCCTCTCACAAGCCGTTTCAAAAGTACCATCCTCTCTCTCAATCTCATCAGGTCTTATTCCATTAGCACGTAAAAACCATTCCATATTGCATAAAACATAATCTCGGCGGGCATCAAAATCCAATTGCGCAACACGTGTTCCATACTAAATTTAATTAGAACGAAAAAGTAAATTAATACATACAAGCCAATCTTCCGGTAATTGAATTACATAGTCAAGCAGTGCAGTCGGATTAGTCAAGTTTGTAGAACCAAAGAACATGGCAAGCCAACGAATGCGCTGTTGTATGCGCTTATTAGAATCGAATGCTTCTTGAATAGTTCTTCTCCAAATTATATCATCAGACATCAGTCCTCGGGCCTTGGCAGCTTCTAAAAAAGTTGGGTAAACAACATCTTCAAAAGTGCGCAAGTCCTCCCAGCAAGTGGGATCAACAACAACAGTTAGCAAGATCTAAAATTGAAATAAAGTTAAAAATTTAATTTAAAGTACTCTAATTGCAAGAAGTTCCAAATTCGTCGGCGAAACAGTGCGAATACGGCAAAGCTTCTTCTGATGTAAATCGGGATTCACATAGAATTGCCAGTTCTTTTTGTGGATATTATAGCGAAGTTGTTTGTAAGCATTACTATAAGTCAAGCCAGCAGATGGTTCACCAATTAATTGTCTTTGACGATTGAAGTCGAAATAGGCAGTTAATTGGGTGCGGCGTTCTTCTCCTTCATTCAATCTTCTTTGCAAATCTTCAGCAATTTCTAATTCTCTTCCTTCTTCAACAGCAACATGATGACCCTGAGGTCCGTGAATGTCAAGCTCGTCAACCTAAACGAAATGAATAACACACAAAAAATAGAAAAACATACAACATGAGATCTTACAACCAATTTTGTACCCCAAAGGGACAAAAAAGCCTCCATAGACGTAATATAACGGGCGAGACGAAGTTGATGAAACTCGTCGTACCTCCAAGCACCTCCTTCAACACCTTCTTGCTCAACCCTAATGAATGCCATATCGGCTCCTTTCATCACATACTTTGTTACATACTTCACACATCCATCACCAGCCACGAGCTCGACATTAATACTAAAATACAAATAAAATTATTATTAAATAATAATATACTGTGATCTATATTTCGATAGAAGAAAGTGGTTAAATGGAACAACATATTGGTTTGTAACAACATGTTGTTTGCCATAACGATCAACATATTTATGAATATTTCCAAATAGCTCAGGATTCTTTTTGCGTTCAGTCTCCGATGTTGGTGGAGGGCGTCGTCGGTATTTTGGATAAGCATTGTCGGAATAAATATTATTGTCAGAATAAACGTGCTTAATTAAAAAATACATAATAATACAGTTAAATATTCTTACTGGAAAACGTTTGGCACAACGAATTCCGTCTCGCAGGCAATGTTGATTACATGTATGAACATGTTTTGTCACAACGATTTGATGCAAAAGCCTTTGAGAAACTGCCGATTCAGTGCGATCATTTGGTTGTGGTAAATCCGGTATTTCAGCAGATATATATTGTTCCATGTATTCTTCTTTAGACGTAATACGACCAGAAGAGCGCATCTTTTCCCAGTCCAAGATCACAGCAAAATGCACATGTGGAAGACCACTAAAAATGTAACTAATATATGAAGGAATAAAAAACCGCTTTTGATGTTCAAGACTGTGGAACCATGCTTTTACTGGACCAAGTACTTCACGTTGTGTAATGTCTTTCACAATTTCAGCAAGTTTATCAACAAATATGCGACAGATTTCCATTGGGCGGTCTGACCAGTTTTGATGTTCGAGAAGTATATCACTTAATTCTGGTGCAGACGGATCCATAGTGTATGTGATCAGAAGATCAATCGAGCCAATTTCCCTGCAGATGGTCATGCAAGCAGCATACTGCTTTTGGTAGTATTGACGAGATCCTCTAAAATGTTCGTTGGTCATATACACTTGGCCAATAGGTCCTTGCAATCCTATAATTTATTTTTATATTTATTAAATATGTTTATATGCCTTGTTTTTCCAACAGTTTTTTTAGCCAATCCAACAAAGCAGCTTGACGGATATAACGATATTTTCCTTGAAGTTGTTTCATATATTGGACTTTTTGAGCTTCCATTCGTTGATTGTAAGTAATTGTGTAAAGTTGGGCAAGCTGACTCCACTCCCAAAGCCAGTGTGGCGCTTTCCATGAGGATCCTCTTTGTTGACACATGTAACGAAAGTATTGAGCTCTCGAGACATTTTCACGCTGATGTTCTGCCTGATTGTCAACGTCATGGAGGAACTCCTCTCCTTCACCAAGATCAATTTCCGGATCAATTTCTCCATCATTTCCAACAATTACACGTCTAGCTCCTTGTAAAAATTCTCCTGGTCGCAATATAAGCTTTATACCATTTTCTTAAAATATATTTTTATTAAATAATTGACTATTAAAAACCAAATCCATTTTGTCCTTTTGAATACAGAAGTGGGAAACACGCTGCGTCCGCCGCACGATGCCACCATTTTAAACTAACTTGACCAGTTCCCTTTTGTCCTGTAAGAATCACATCATACTTGCCTTCAGGTGGTACATTTTCACCATTATCCAAATAAAATTGGGCGACAAGTTGGTTTCCTGCAGCTGTCTCAACACTAAGGCGTCCAGGATGAATTTGGCGTAAAACAGAAGCATCATTTGGATTAATATCAATGGGTGGAACCTAAAATTTTTTGTTAATTTAAATAAAATTTAATAAATAACGTTTTCAATAGTGCGCTCAGTTCCGCGTTTATTGGCATCAACTACAAGCATTCGGAACTGAAGCTGTAAGTCGGCCGAAAGATCTTGATACACGTCTGAGGCAATTTTAAAAAGTTCAGCCATCCAATGGTTTTGTTTCAAAATGCTAAACAGCTCTTGCAGAATAATAGGCTAAAAGCAAAATATTTTTCGAATTATTATATATTTAAACAAACATCTAATTCATTCTCTGTAGATAAATCGTTTAGTCGAATTTCAGATGAATTTGGCGGTATTGTGTACAGTTGGCCTCGTAATTCAGGTTGATGTTGTCCACCAGGCTGGCGAAAATCAAATAGCATATAGTTAAACATGTTATTCGTTTTGACGATTCGATATGAGTCAGAAAAGTCAAAAGTTCGCTCCATACGAATTTGGCCGAATGAGAGTTGGTCGTTATATCTCAATACATTTTTAAAAAGACGGTCTCTTGTCGAAGAATTAGCAGGATTGTGAAGCATGAGATCAATACCAATTGGTAAATCTTGCAAAGAAGCGAAACGCTCGGTTAAATTCACTCTTCCTTTTGCACAACATTTAACGAAAGCAGCCGGACCAATCGTTTCTGCTGGTAATAAAAGGGCCTTACAATATGGACAACGGCAGTCAACCAAAATATTATTCTAAAAAATTGTTTAGGCAAAAATTTTAATAGATATACTTTGCAAAGAGAATTGTAATATGTTGGCATATGATTTGAATTTTTGGCACCACATCCAAGGCCTTTATGAACTCTTGAACAGTTATTAGCAATAGGCCGATGTGAGGGCCATTTATCCGAAAAACTCATATCAGAAAAACGCGATATAGTGCTTGAATGTCGAGTGGAACGGCGCAAAGTAACTGTTGAAACACTTATTTGTGAAGTAGATTCAATAGATTCTAAAATTATCAAGTCATAACGTAATAAATATTAAAAACCAATATCATCAAGATCTAATTCGCGAGCAATTCCTTGGATAACTTCATTTTCAAAATCTTCAGCTGTCTGAGAAACTGGGTCAAGATTCTTGGACTTCCTGCCGGACCCAACACGCTTACTCTTACACGGTCTTCCTCCTTTATTTGTTACTATATTATCTATAGATTAAAATAATTAATCGTATTTCTAATCGATAGGTACCTTCAAAAATTTCAGAAATTTGGTCATGACTGTGCGACGGAGTTACAGGTGCAGTGAAAACTTCAGAATGTATTGAGCCTTTAAAAAAATATAAGAAAAATATTTTTAGATAATTCTGAATACTTTGATCTTCATTTTTAACATTTAAACGTTTATCTGGAACAATTTCTTCTGAACAGACTGAAGCAGTATCACTTCTTCGTTTTCGAGAATCAAGACGTTTTTTTTCGCGCCTCTTTTGTTCTTTAGAAACCATATTAAATAAAATCTAATATCAAAGTAAAATTTAGAGCTAAAAATATAAATAAAAAATATTATAATGTTCGAGAAAAAAATATGATAAATTTGATGAAACGACAACTAAAGAAACGTGATTTTGCATAAATTTATAAAAATAAAATTTTATTCCACAAAAGTAAATTTTTATTAATTATGGTAATAAAAGAAGTAAAATATAATAAAAATATAAAAATCAGAATATGTTTAATTAATAATATGATAAGAACAAAGACAATATTCATCTTAAAGCATGCTCTATTCCTAAACTAAATTAAAAACATATTAACAAATTTTATTAAAACTATATATTTGAAATAAAATTATTAAAATATTCTTCTTAGCTTATTATAATTAAGTAATAATAAATTATAGTCTTAAACCTATTCCGCTGTCTCCCTCTTTTTGAGGTAGACTTAGCCTTTTATCCACTATTAACGAAAAATGGATAAAAGTTGCCCAGTGCGCAGCCCGGTGCTATTCACCTTCGTGGAGGCTTGCGGAAACGCGCACCACCCTCCATCGACAGCCTCTGATAAACATTCAACTGTCGGCTTCTCAGGGTCCCTAATTTAACAATAAACCTGTACACATTGTTACAACCCATGTAAATATCTTAAAATTAATAAAGTGAAAACATGAAAACAAAAAAATAAACTCTAATTAATTGAAACAAAATTTAAATAATTGAAACGACTCACCATATAAACCAAATAATCAAAGCAATCAATAATAACTTAATTAAATACTATTAAAACTAATAAATTAAACAAAAGCTAACGAACTTAGCAACCCGTAATCCAAAGCCTTAACTGGTTGTATATGCATTAATATGTGCAAATCCAATTAAACTTTAAATTAAACTATAAAAATTGGAAATCAAAACAATATAAATAAGAACATACAGAAAATCATAATTGATTGAAATATTGTCAAATAATTAAGCCAGCAAGCAATACTTGAAGCAAATCATTGTTGTAAATAAATTGTCGCAAGAAGTTAAACGTAAAAATATTCAATAATAAAAAATTGTAATATCAATTATAATATCTTGAAATTATACAATTAAAAACAAAAACGAAAATCGACATACATTAAATATATAAACAAATTTAAATCTAAAAGAACATGCAATAAGTAACAATAAACAAACCAAATGGGCATTTTAATAACCTTAAAATAAACTATTGAAACTGGAAAATATAAATAAAACTAACTTTAAAAAGTTAAAGCAAATCATTAATAATTAAAAAATTGTCAATAATTGAGTCAGCAAGCAAAACTTGAAGCAGTTTGATTGTATAATTGATCGCATACAAACTATATTTAAATTAAAAATACGTTACAAATAGCAAAGCAATCTAACTAAGCTAAAAAATTAATTGAAAATTTTTGGAATTTTGAGGATACTCAAATGGAATTTTTACGATTAAAATACCATTAAAACATTTTTTCCAAATAAAACTAACTCAATTTATATTCTTAAATCAAAAAATCGCATTAAAATAAAAATTTCTCAAAAAAATATTTTTGAATTTTTAGGGGGTCATACATCTACCACCCAATATTTTTGGCACTAAAAAAATTTTTAATCCCATAATTTATGGTCCTTTTGAGGGCCTATTTATCAGCTTTCGAATGATATATAAACAACCTCGTTTCTATGATTTTAGACAAAGTTATAATCGAAAAAGTCAAGGCAAGTCGACCCAAAACCGCGAACACGAATTTAGCCAAAAACTAATAAAAACAATAATTAAATTTAAAAAAACGTTAACTAACTGTAATCATATAGAAACATCAAGCCAACAATAAAATATATTGAGCAAATCAACACAACTAAGCTAAAAAATGGTTAAAAGTATTTAGAATTTTAAAAATCTCAAATATGCGTTCTAAGACTAATGACAATTAAAATAGTTTTTCCCCAATTAAACACAATCATTGAATATTCTTAAATCAAAAAATCGCATTAAAACAAATTTTTCAAAAAAATATTTTTTTATTTTTAGGGGGTCATACGTCCGGCACCCAACATTTTTGGCACTAAAAAATTTTTTAATTTTATAATTTATGGTACGTTTTGAAGCCCTATTTATTAGCTTTCGAATGAGATATAAACAATCTCCCTGCTAGTTTTTTTCCGAAAGTTATAAACGAAAAAGTAAACGCAAGTCGACCAAAAACCGCGAACACGAATTTAAGCAATTTTTAAATAAAACCGAATTTTAGTAAAAATAAGACTCTTAACTATTAATTTTGTTAATAATTATCAATATCATGTTAAATAAGCTTATTTTAAACTATCCATTTCAATTATACCCCACACTTGAAAAAGTTACCCTGAGATGTCAAACTTTCAAGCATAACTTTTTTCCCGTTAAAGATAGAGCTTAACCGTTAGAATTTGGGGGTTTATTAAAGGGGGGTAAAGTTTGGTCGAGGAATCCGAAAAACACACTTAGAAGTTCGTATCTCTGCTCCGAGACCCAGAAAACCCCCAAATTCTTCAAAAATTCACCTTGACAAAAATGTCTTTTAAAGACCCAAAAACCCTCCCCTATACTGTTTTCAGACTTATAATGACTAATAAACATCTAAAAGTTTCAAGACTCAAATCCCAATTTTAAGATTCAATTAACACTTTTAACCCACGTATCCATGTACAGCTCCTTCTTGTTGCATG
This sequence comes from Meloidogyne arenaria, assembly GCA_036172955.1. Taxonomy (NCBI): domain Eukaryota; kingdom Metazoa; phylum Nematoda; class Chromadorea; order Rhabditida; family Meloidogynidae; genus Meloidogyne; species Meloidogyne arenaria. The sequence continues at coordinate 67,355 of JARQAB010000091.1, forward strand.
TTCTGACATATTGATTGTAGACGTGTAGACGATCCATATTGAATGTTGACGAAAAGTAATAATTTCGGATGCATGCCCAGTGGATTCAAACCGAGAGGACCAAACGTACCAGGAGTCTTACACCACATAGAGAATGCCATGAATCCACCAGACATACACCCTTTAAGAGTTATGGCCTGTGCATCCAATACGTGATGCAAGAGTGCATGAACCTGGCCCTGTAGCTCCCGCGAACTACAGGTCGATAAGCGAACTTATCTACCAAGTTCATGCCTCCTGATAGCTTAGCCATCAGTTGGCTTTGACCATCGGAGATCAAGGACCTGCTTGCAAGCTTCGGGAGTTGCCACACCAGGGCGAACATCGAGCTGCCAGGTTTTATTCCGGCGCGTTTGGAAGTATGCCATCACACCCCATACGCTTCGGACGTCAGGGTGAGGTGAATAAGCCGAAGCTTATCCACGAACATGGCAGGGACTCCAGTGGGGTTGCATGGCCGGTGATACCATGCTTTTTCTTACTCCGTACCGCTGACCGTGTGATCCTTCAAGACGAGGCTAAGAGCCCAGAGACAAAGTCTCCGCATAGCGCCTTCGTCCATCCAGCACGGCCACCGGGCTCACCCCACCCGCGCCCTCCGAGAGCCGGGACTCATTTGGATGCACACCATCCAAAGGCTCACTCCCGTCGGGGGAAGTCATCCTATCCCCGATAAACGGAAACAGGTTCACTCCGATCCCCGAATTGGAAGATCGCACGTCCCTGCACCTTCGTGCCTAAGGGTTTTCTAAGGATCCCGCTCATCGGTCCCAACGGACCTCGCGGTACTAACCCATAACCAAAAAATCGAGCTTTCGCCCCGTATAAGCTGGGAAATTCACCAGCCATACAAAATTCTGCAGAATTATGCCTAATTTTGGAAAAATTTCGAAATTCATATATAAAAACTTAATTGAAATATTATATATTTCTACAGATTTTGGGTTTTTTAATTTTAACATAACTTTTTAACGGATCAGCTGATCTGGCTGAAATTTTGTACAAATATGTAATCGACTGCGGGGAATTTTTTAAAAAAAGTTACAAAAGGGTCAGTTGAGTCTGGGCCATGATATTTGAGTCTAAGTCGTCAAAATGATTGAAAATTTTTTCGGGTCAAAAAATTGAAATGAGATTTAGATAGCGTATCTTGTAGGGCATCTTTTGCTGACTCCAAAAATACATGGTTGGTATGGGGTACACTTGAGTCTCAGAGAGATAAAGGTCGAGGAAATTATCTGAGACTCAAACTGTCATTTTGACACTAACTTCTCGGAAAATTTTTTTAAATATTTTTTGACACCGGATTTGAATTCTCCATGTATTAATCCACTATAAAACATCTTTTTTGTTAAAATTTGACAATTTGAACCCATTGATTTGCAAAAATGTTTATTATTTTGGTATATTTTTTCGGTTATTTTTAACAAATAAACCGTAACAACTTTTTAACAGATAATCCATTCTGCGAGAAAATTAGTCAAAATATGTAATATAATATGGGAAATTTTTTAAGATACTTTTAAAAGTGTCAATTGAGTCTGGAATCGAATATTCGAGTGTAAACGGGCACACTTTCAATTTTGTCATTTTTGGCAAATTTTGTCAATTTGACGGATCATAACTCCCGAAGGAATGGTCCAAATTTCAAAATTTTTTCGTCATCCGATAGAGAATTCGCTGCTTAGTCGCAGTAGTCAAAAGCAGTTTTTTGATTTTCGTTTTCATTGAGAAATTTCGAAAAAAGAGACAAAATTGAGAAAATTTTAGAATTGTGTATTTCGACATTTTGGCGACTATAACTCCTAAACAGATAATCCGTTTTACTTAATTTTTCCGTCATTCGATAGAGAATTCACAGCTTAGTCGCAGTAGTCAAAATCAAATTTTACGGTTTCGTCGTCATGACGAAATTTCGAAAAAACGGGCAAAATTTTTAAAATTTGAAAAAGGCGTTTTCGACCTTTTTTCGACCATAACTTCCGAACGGATTATCAGTTTTACAGGATTTTTACGTCATTCGATAGAGAATTATCTGCTTAGTCGCAGTAGTCAAAATCAGATTTTTCAATTTCGCATTTATGGCGTAATTTCGAAAAAACTGAAACAAATCGCAAAAGTGTCAAAAAATGGGATAGTAAATTTTTGCACGGAAAAAATCTCAGGTTAGGAGAGTGCAAATCAAAAAGTGCTTCGGTTAGTCGATGCAGAATTGAATGGAGCATCTTTTATCAAATAAAACTAAATTTCGTCCAATTTCGTTTTACGACATTCACTTCGGTTTCGTGTTTCGAAAACCGTGTTTCGCGAAATTTTGAAACTTTTGGTTAACATACTTTTAGTGGCCCGGGTGAGGATGTTTTTGCAGAAAATTTCAGCTCAATCGACCTACCCAAGAAAAAATTATTTAAATTTATTTTCAGGTTGGTGCTTATTTTTGACTATTTTACAAAATATATAAAAATTCAATTAAAAATAATTTTAGGTATGAAAATGAGAAAAAAAGTTAACACTTTATACTTAATATATAAAATTTCAATTTTTATTTTTTATTTGTTTGAACAGCTAAGATGTATTTTTCCTACAAATATTTCCGATACAAATGTTGGATAAAAATTTTTAGGAAATTCGGCAACTTGTCGAATTTTAACTTCTGAACAGAAAAAGTGAAGCAAAAATTGCTTCAGTTAAAAACTAAACAAAAGCTTCAAATTAAGAATTGAAGCACAAAAAATGTGCTTCAAATTAAAAATTGAAGCATAAAAAATGTGCTTCAAATTAAAAATAGAAGCACAAAAAATGTGCTTCAAATCAAACTCTGAAGCACAAAAAATGTGCTTAAATAATAAATTGAAGCACAAAAAATGTGGATCAAATTAAAACTGAAGCATAAAAAATATGCTTCAATTAAAACTGAAACACAAAAAAGGTGCTTCAAATCAAAATCTGAAGCACAAAAAATGTGCTTCAAATCAAATTATACTTAATATATGAAATTTCAAGTATTACTTTTTATTTTTGAACAGCTATTCTGAATTTATACTTACTCTGGAAATTGAATAAAAATTTTAGATAAACATTTTTGGCAAGTTTCGACATTTTGTCGAACTATAACTCCCGAACCCTTGGTCCTATTTTCATAATTTTTTCGTCATTTGATGGAGAATTACCTGCTTAGACGCAGTAGTTAAAATCAGATTTTTACATTCGCATTTATGGCAGAATTTCGAAAAATCTGACAATAATCAAAAAAATTTAAAAAGAGGGTTCGTCATGTTTCGGACCATAGCTCCCGAAGAAATAATCCGATTTGCACAATTTCTCCGACTTTTGATAGAGAATTTGATGCTTTATCGCAGTAGTCAAATTCAGGTTTATTCGTTTCGAAAAAGCGGACAAAATCAAAAAAAAATTAAAAAATGCATAATATATAAAATTTCAAGTATTAGTTTCACCTTCAAGTTAAAAAGTGTCTAAAGATACATAATATATTAAATTTCAAAACAAAATTTGTATTAGTTTCAGCTTCAATTTAAAAAATGTCAAAAAATACATAATATATAAAAGTTCAAATAAAATTTGTAGTAGTTTCATCTTCAATTAAAAAAAATGTCAAAAAATACATAATATATAAAATTTCAAAAAGAAATTTGTAATAGTTTGAGTTTCTATTCAAATGTTTTCAAACTAAAAATTGAAGCAAAATCTGTCTTCAAATTAAAACTAAAGCACAAAAATGTGCTTCAATTAAAAACTGAAGCACTAAAAATGTGCTTCAATTAAAAACTGAAGCAAAAAAATGTGCTTCAATTAAAAACTGAAGCACAAAAAATGTGCTTCAATTAAAAACTGAAGCACAAAAAATGTGCTTCAAATCAAAATCTGAAGCACAAAAAAGATGCTTCTAATCAAAATCTGAAGCACAAAAAATATGCTTCAAATCAAAATATTAATCACAAAAAATGTGCTTCTAATCAAAATCTGAAGCACAAAAAAAAGTGCTTCTAATCAAAATCTGAAGCACAAAAAATATGCTTCAAATCAAAATCTGAAGCACAAAAAAGGTGCTTCTAATCAAAATCTGAAGCACAAAAAATGTGCTTCTAATCGAAATCTGAAGCACAAAAAATGTGCTTCTAATCAAAATCTGAAGCGCAAAAAATGTGCTTCTAATCAAAATCTGAAGCACAAAAAATGTGCTTCTAATCAAAATCTGAAGCACAAAAAATATGCTTCAAATCAAAATCTAAAGCACAAAAAATGTGCTTCTAATCAAAATCTGAAGAACAAAAAATGTGCTTCTAATCAAAATCTGAAGCACAAAAAATATGCTTCAAATCAAAATCTGAAGCACAAAAAATGTGCTTCTAATCAAAATCTGAAGCACAAAAAATATGCTTCAAATCAAAATCTGAAGCACAAAAAATGTGCTTCAAATCGAAATCTGAAGCACAAAAAATATGCTTCAAATCAAAATCTAAAGCACAAAAAATGTGCTTCTAATCAAAATCTGAAGCACAAAAAATGTGCTTCTAATCAAAATCTGAAGCACAAAAAATATGCTTCAAATCAAAATCTGAAGCACAAAAAATGTGCTTCTAATCAAAATCTGAAGCACAAAAAATATGCTTCAAATCAAAATCTGAAGCACAAAAAATGTGCTTCTAATCAAAATCTGAAGCACAAAAAATATGCTTCAAATCAAAATCTAAAGCACAAAAAATGTGCTTCTAATCAAAATCTGAAGCACAAAAAATGTGCTTCTAATCAAAATCTGAAGCACAAAAAATATGCTTCAAATCAAAATCTGAAGCACAAAAAATGTGCTTCTAATCAAAATCTGAAGCACAAAAAATATGCTTCAAATCAAATCTGAAGCACAAAAAATGTGCTTCAAATCAAAATCTGAAGCACAAAAAAAGTGCTTCTAATCAAAATCTGAAGCACAAAAAATGTGCTTCTAATCAAAATCTGAAGCACAAAAAATGTGCTTCAAATCAAAATCTGAAGCACAAAAAATGTGCTTCTAATCAAAATCTGAAGCACAAAAAATATGCTTCAAATCAAAATCTAAAGCACAAAAAATGTGCTTCTAATCAAAATCTGAAGCACAAAAAATATGCTTCAAATCAAAATCTTAAGCACAAAAAATGTGCTTCAAATCAAAATCTGAAGCACAAAAAATGTGCTTCAAATCAAAATCTGAAGCACAAAAAATGTGCTTCAAATCGAAATCTGAAGCACAAAAAATGTGCTTCTAATCGAAATCTGAAGCAAAAAAAATGTGCTTCTAATCGAAATCTGAAGCACAAAAAATGTGCTTCTAATCAAAATCTGAAGCACAAAAAATGTGCTTCAAATCAAAATCTGAAGCACAAAAAATGTGCTTCTAATCAAAATCTGAAGCACAAAAAATATGCTTCAAATCAAAATCTGAAGCACAAAAAATGTGCTTCTAATCAAAATCTGAAGCACAAAAAATATGCTTCAAATCAAAATCTAAAGCACAAAAAATGTGCTTCTAATCAAAATCTGAAGCACAAAAAATGTGCTTCTAATCAAAATCTGAAGCACAAAAAATATGCTTCAAATCAAAATCTGAAGCACAAAAAATGTGCTTCTAATCAAAATCTGAAGCACAAAAAATATGCTTCAAATCAAATCTGAAGCACAAAAAATGTGCTTCAAATCAAAATCTGAAGCACAAAAAAAGTGCTTCTAATCAAAATCTGAAGCACAAAAAATGTGCTTCTAATCAAAATCTGAAGCACAAAAAATGTGCTTCAAATCAAAATCTGAAGCACAAAAAATGTGCTTCTAATCAAAATCTGAAGCACAAAAAATATGCTTCAAATCAAAATCTAAAGCACAAAAAATGTGCTTCTAATCAAAATCTGAAGCACAAAAAATATGCTTCAAATCAAAATCTTAAGCACAAAAAATGTGCTTCAAATCAAAATCTGAAGCACAAAAAATGTGCTTCAAATCAAAATCTGAAGCACAAAAAATGTGCTTCAAATCGAAATCTGAAGCACAAAAAATGTGCTTCTAATCGAAATCTGAAGCACAAAAAATGTGCTTCTAATCGAAATCTGAAGCACAAAAAATGTGCTTCTAATCAAAATCTGAAGCACAAAAAATGTGCTTCTAATCAAAATCTGAAGCACAAAAAATGTGCTTCTAATCAAAATCTGAAGCACAAAAAATATGCTTCAAATCAAAATCTAAAGCACAAAAAATGTGCTTCTAATCAAAATCTGAAGCACAAAAAATGTGCTTCTAATCAAAATCTGAAGCACAAAAAATATGCTTCAAATCAAAATCTGAAGCACAAAAAATGTGCTTCTAATCAAAATCTGAAGCACAAAAAATATGCTTCAAATCAAAATCTGAAGCACAAAAAATGTGCTTCAAATCGAAATCTGAAGCACAAAAAATATGCTTCAAATCAAAATCTAAAGCACAAAAAATGTGCTTCTAATCAAAATCTGAAGCACAAAAAATGTGCTTCTAATCAAAATCTGAAGCACAAAAAATATGCTTCAAATCAAAATCTGAAGCACAAAAAATGTGCTTCTAATCAAAATCTGAAGCACAAAAAATATGCTTCAAATCAAAATCTGAAGCACTAAAAATGTGCTTCTAATCAAAATCTGAAGCACAAAAAATATGCTTCAAATCAAAATCTAAAGCACAAAAAATGTGCTTCTAATCAAAATCTGAAGCACAAAAAATGTGCTTCTAATCAAAATCTGAAGCACAAAAAATATGCTTCAAATCAAAATCTGAAGCACAAAAAATGTGCTTCTAATCAAAATCTGAAGCACAAAAAATATGCTTCAAATCAAAATCTGAAGCACAAAAAATGTGCTTCAACTCAAAATCTGAAGCACAAAAAAAGTGCTTCTAATCAAAATCTGAAGCACAAAAAATGTGCTTCTAATCAAAATCTGAAGCACAAAAAATGTGCTTCAAATCAAAATCTGAAGCACAAAAAATGTGCTTCTAATCAAAATCTGAAGCACAAAAAATATTCTTCAAATCAAAATCTAAAGCACAAAAAATGTGCTTCTAATCAAAATCTGAAGCACAAAAAATATGCTTCAAATCAAAATCTTAAGCACAAAAAATGTGCTTCAAATCAAAATCTGAAGCACAAAAAATGTGCTTCAAATCGAAATCTGAAGCACAAAAAATATGCTTCAAATCAAAATCTGAAGCACAAAAAATGTGCTTCTAATCAAAATCTGAAGCACAAAAAATATGCTTCAAATCAAAATCTGAAGCACAAAAAATGTGCTTCAAATCAAAATCTGAAGCAAAAAGTTGCTTCAATTAAAAACTGAAGCAAAAAGTTGCTTCAGCAAAAAATTGACATTTTACACTATTATAACTTCCGAACTAATAATCCGTTGCGCACAGATTTCACGTTATTCGATAGAGAATCAGATGGCCATTCAAAGGTACTAAATAAAATATTTTAGGATTTCGACTTTATGTCGAAATATCGAAGAAAAATCAAAAAATCACTCTTTTTGCACTCAGACTCATATAACTCTTCTGAGACTCAAGTGTCCTGTCTAAAAATAATTTTTTCGAACTCCCCATATTCGATTACCTAGTATAAAATCAAATTCGGAATTTTTATATCAGCAGGAAAAAAGTGATCTTTTGTTGCACGGACGTTTTGTCCTAATTCACCCCTACTAAATCCCAATTCGTCTTTACCCCGTTTCGTTGTGTCACGCATAACTCACTAATGGAATATCGGATTTGCATGAACTTTTTTTTAATCGACGCGAAATTCAGTCTAGATTTAACCTTCAGGAAAGGTCGAACTCGTACGAGTTCGGGATCATGTCGAAATGTAAAAATTTTTCTTTGACATTTTCGTCACATTCGACTTTTGACCAACTTAAGTCGACTTTTCGAACCTCTCTATAGTTTTCCTCTATGGTCCCAAATATCCTCTCTCATACAAAAAAAAGTTTGTCCGGATCCGACTTTCGAGTCGAGCCCTATTTTTTCTTTCCCAGGGTACCCAAAAAAGTAGAAAATTTTGATCAAAATTTTTGGTAAATTTTGACATTTTGGGGAGCCATAACTTTCGAACGGAAAGTCCAAATTTCAAAGTCTCTCGGTCATTCGATAGAGAATTCTCTGCTCTATCGCAGTAGTCAAAATCGTTTTTTTTCATTTCGTCTTCATGTCGAAATGTCGAAAAAACGAACAATTTTGCAAAAATCAAAAAAAAGTGGGTAGTGCCTACTTCGACCGAAAATATTTCGGGTTAGGAAAATCGAATTCGAAAAAGTGCTCCAGTTAATCTATCCCAAATTAAACGGGGTACATTTCATCTTCCAACACCTTATTTTTCCAATTTCGTTTTGGGACATTCATCCTCAATTTCGTGTTTCGACTTTTCGACATTTCGACATTCCCGAAATAGTCGAAATTCGACCTCAACAGCAAAGTTGGTTCATAGGAGATCATTGTTCTGTAAAAAAAATTTCAAAAAGATTGACCGATCCGAAAAAAAGTTATTTAAAAAAAATGTTTTTTTAGGTCGCGTTTTTTTATATATAGATAATTTCTGTGGGCTCAAATCAAAGTCTTGAATATTGGATAAACAACAAATTTAAAAATAATAACAATTTAAAAAAAAGTTAAGCAGTCATTAAGATTTTAAAATAATAATGTCTATTTAACTTTTCTCTCATTAAATAGCCTTGTCTAACTACTGCACTTTTATTTATTTTGAAATTTAGCCGCGTTTTAAAATGTCTATTTGCACTTTATATCAATTGCTAAATTCATATGAATAGTCTATAAAGGATTAAAATTATTCTAAATTTATATAGACTTATTTTTATATTTTTTTATTGTGTCAATTTTTCGACATTAAAGAATAAATATTTCCATTTTTTGTTTTAAACATAAATTTTCAATAACAACGACGTAAACAATTATATTATTTTCGTAATTTTGCACAAAAAATAAAAGGTCAATTGCCAAAAAAATGAAAATATTCATTTTCCAATGCGCCAAATTGACACAATAAAAAAATATTAAAATAAGGCTATATAAATTTAGAATAATTTTAACCTCTACTCCGCAGAAAGAGCCCCACCATCTTCAGTAGTACCAAAATATTTTCACATTTTATATTTATATATTTGACTCCTCTACAGCTCATTTCTCCATTTTCTATTTTCTTTTCCGCATATTTAATATTTGGGTTGTTCCCATTTTCCTTGCCATCACTGTTGATACTCGTAGAACTTTCACTACTTTCACTCACTACATTGGTATCACTAATGTTCAGTTTCATAATGTCTGAATTTAACATTTACTTCTTGTTGCCAAATTCATTCGAAAGATTTCTATGTGTTTAGTGACATTACTTTTAACACTAGCTCTTAAATCTTCCAAATCATTCCATTAACATTTTTAAATCTTCCATTAACACTTCTCCATTAGAACACTAAATTTTACCACTACGTTTGTTTGTCTTCATCACTTTCACTCTTGTCCCATTCGGAAAGGCATTCAGGACCAAAAATTAATAAGTTCAAAACTATTCTTTGTCCCAATATGGCAAATTTTTGATTTATATTTTGTGCCTTGGCACGAGCATACATATTTTCGAAGATTATATGAAATATAATCAACATTCGAAAGTATATACTGGGGTTTTGGCACAGTTGGTGAAAATTATGAGAATTTAGGAAAGTAAGTTTAAAATTGCGGAAATTAAGTATAAAATTTTTAAAATTCGCCCCACATTTTATTTACAATAATGAAAATTATAAAAAATTAAAAATTATTTTTATTTTTCGAGCGAATATGGCGAATTGGATGAGTGTGTGAATTTCGAGAGTAAACATGTTGAATGCCATTTTCGCCTAAAATTTATAAAATTATTTTTATTTAAATTATTAGACCTGGAATATTCAGCAACAAATAAGGGCAATTGTCCCGCACTTTAGCATTTCTTGTGCATGCATAGCGTGTTCCGTAGCCGACATGTCTATTTTTAGAAACCTTAAATTTTTTAATTAAATTTAGACTAATAATTAAGGCCAAATATAAGCGTCAAATTTTTTTCCAATTTTTGAACTTTTTACAATTTTCAATCTGCATTGTTTTTGTGTTTCGAAGCATATTTAATTTTATATACCGGTACTTGCTGCTTCAGCAAGCAGGTGAAACTTATCAGGCCTTAGAGTTTGGTATCCTAGAATTAAGGCATATCAAATACCCAAAAGGAAAAGACCCTCGTTGAATGGTTTTTCCTATTAAAAGATTCAAAAATATTACTTGATGTTGACGACGAAGATTGTCAAATTCATCACTTGAATGAGTAGATGTCAGATATTTCCAAGTGATCCCACAACGAGTATAAAAGTCCTTTCTCGTGATACAATCATTTATGTTGATTGAATTATTGAAAACATTTCTGAAACTTGTTTTATACTAATGTGAGACATGCTCTATGATAAGAGACATTTAATAAATTCTGCCTTAGACTAGTTACAGATGTCGTACCTAGAGGAAATCAGTGATAATTTCCATTAATCCAAGGACATTATTAACAAACTAAATGGAGCGGAATACTCTAATACGTCTCATTTGTTAATAGTGCTTACTAAATTATCCATCATTACCAAATAGGTGTATAAAATACTCCTAATGATGAATTTAAGAATAACGTCAAGAATTTTGTTTTTTTGCCAATTTTTGGATAATTTATTTACAAGGCATGGTCTCGAGCTAATAATACAGCCGTTTATAATGAGACATTTTTAAGCTTACATATTTATTCCTTCACTTATTTTTCTAAATTGTTTCTGAGCGCTAGCTATAGCATTCTTTTCTGTATTGATAGCCTGATTGATTAACAAAACATTTTCGGTTTGTTGTTGGAAAATTTGCTGAATCTGTGCCAAATTTAATAAAAAAAGAAAATTAGTTGAGTGTGTTGGAGGGCAATTAGGGGAGGTTTTATAAAATGTTGGTTGAATATCTGGGGTATTTTGGGGTGACAACAATGGAGGGCTTGAAATACTGCTACTATCATTTCTTAGAATGGTGGAGATCATTTTTAATCGTGAATTTTCCTAGAAAATTTTTTTAAATTGAAGCGAAGTAACCTTCAAAATCGCAAATTTATTTCTAAAAAATTCTATTTATTACTTTATGAAGGAAGTAATTATTTAATCTTTAAATAGCAGTAATATCTCTGAATAGCAAAAAATGCACCGAGGATATAGTTTTCCTGATTTCTTTCATTACGACTTTTTCCTTCGTACGTAAGCAAAATTAGTCGAAGTTTCGTTATAGTCATTATGCATAGTTCCTTAGATCCCCACATAATAAATTGATGAAAAAATCACGCAAAATCTCGCATGTGCTAAAGACCCGCGCAGATCCCGAACTAAAGATGCAAGATCCCATCCATCCATCACGTCCCCAACTTAATCTTAGCTGGCAAATTAAGCAAAATTGAAGAAATTCATTGACATTATGTTTTATCTGTTTAAAACCTCTAGTGATACTCCGACGGTTTTAAGGTATTTATTGGTCATAACGAAATTCCGATGACTAAAATTCAGCATTGGTTAATTCTCAAGATCAAACCAAATTCTATATTTTACTGTTTTCTTGGTAGTGTTTTGCCTGTTTACTTAAATATTACAGTATTTCGCTTAGACAACTTAATAAAAATACTCAAAAAATTAAATTTTCTTGCACTATAAATGTCTCATGTTGTCTGTGTACTTGTTTATATTACTCATATAATTTATTAAAATTTTGGCTGTAGTGTAGTGTACCGGTGGTAAAAGTTCGGGACGTGACATATGTCATTCGATTCGTCACGACGAGCTGAGTCGAACGGTACCACTCACTACTTTAGGAAATAATTCTGGACCGAGTTATAGGTCCCGAAAAATCGAAAAACCAAAGGGGGGACCAAGCACTTTTTTGGGGTGAAAAATTCGAAGATACAAATTATACCTCATTCGAAAGAGCTCGTCGAGATGAGAAGAATGACACCAAAATCAAAAAAATCCGACTTGATTTGACAAAGTTATGACCGTTTGTTTTAGCTCCTTACCTATGGCATCTGTGGAGATTTTTGCTGCTAAGGAGCCCCAAATACGTCCAGAGCAAGGGAAATGGGAATAGGATCATGTTACGAGCCCAGACCCAGCGCCCGTAGACTCCCCGCGAGGCGCGTGCCGCAAGACCCCGCGCGAAGCGCGGGGTCTTGCACAAGCGCCTCGCCGACGACCCATAGGTTTATGTTGGTAGTTTTTCTATCGTAACTTTGTCAAAACTTGTGCAATCAAGATGATTTTGGTGTCATTCGATTCAGCTCGACGAGCTCTCTCGAATGAGCAAACATTTATAGAATCGAATTTTTGACCCTAAAATCCCCCCTATGGTTTTTGACCATTTCGAGCCCTATATCTCGACTCAAACTTGTTCAATCAAGCTGATTTTGGTGTTATTCGTCTCAGCTCGACGAGCTCTTTCAAATGAGCTATTATTTGCATATTCGAATTTTTCACCCCAAAATCGAGCTTACTCCCCCCTATTGTTTTTCGATTTTCAGGGACCTATAACTCGGTCCAGAATTATTTCCTAAAGTAGTGAGTGGTACCGTTCGACTCAGCTCGTCGAGACGAATCGAATGACATATGTCATGTCCCGAACTTTTACCACCGGTACACTACACTATATCCAAAATTTTTTCTCGGTTACCTAACAACTAGAAAAAATTACAAAAAGCGCGAAAATGCTAAAACTAATAAAATACCTATTTTATGAAAACTAAATTTTTTAGTTTTACTAGAAAATAATAATTAATTTTAAAAAAATGCCATGCTTTATATATATGCAATTTTAATGCCTTTATTCTTACACACCTTTTTAATAGAAAACTTTTGAAATATAAAAAAGTGTGCTAACAATAAATGAAACATTTTTTAGGTAGAACTTTGTTAGGTGATGTGTGAAGTTCCTTAAATTTTGAAATCAGCAGCTAAAAACAAAAAAATACTTTTTCAACTCCCAGCCTGACATTCTACTCTCAAGACCATCAGCTACTCGATTGGAAAAAGCAGTAGAAAAATTTCTTAATTTTTTTAAAAGACTTCTATAAATTGGTACAATCGATGAAATGGTTGTCCTTCTTTTTTCAAGTTCTTTTGTAATAATAAAAATTGGCTGAAGCTGGTTCACCATTGTCTCGATTAACGCCCAATCAACATCTTAAATTTAATTTTTAATTCCAAAAATCTTTTAACCTGAGAATGCCTCCAGTTCTTTTCCCCCTCCTTTGTAGTTACTTATAAATAAATCAATTGCTCGCTTATTTTCCACAAATCTCTCGCACATCTGAAACAAGGAGTTCCATCTTAATTTAAAAATCAAATCTTAATTTTAAAATCTAAATCAACTACCTAACATCAGTAGATTTAATCAATATATGCTCAGGTAAATCTAATTCTTTTTGCAAATTTTGAAAATATTCTCTTTGAATAGTAGATTTTCTGATTTTGCGAATTATTTTTTTGATCCTCTCTACTAATAAATTAAAATCTGTATATATTTTTATACCATCAGAGACTGCCTAAAAAATACATTTTTATATTTAAATTTAAGTATTCATCTACCAATTGTATTTTGTGTAAAAAACAATCCTGTGAATCAATATTGATTAATTTTGTTGCTTGTTTCATAGACGATTGGGCATCACGGAGTATTAAATGTATCTGAAAAAATAGATAATTTCGAAATGAATAGAATAGAACTTTTGTTTTATCAATAGCAAATTCAGAAAGCACAGATTCAAGTTCTTCACAGATTCTTTGCCCCGTGTGTGAGCCTTTAATCTGACGCGCAGCAATTAATACGACTGTGGGTTCCAAAAAGTTCGTTGAAGTTTCAAGCCTAATATAATGACCAGTTACTGATAAAAGAGAAAGTGTTGCATGTGGTGAGGTCCAAATATCAGTTGTTAGGGTGAGAGAATTTTGAGCGTTTATGTCATTTTTTACACGTTCAAATAATTCATCATAGGCTTTTTCAACTTCTTTAACGTAAAAATTTCTTGTTCTATAATTTAAACATATTAATTACAAAATAAATTCAAAGAACAAACTTAATTCCATAATTTGGAGCTAGAAATTTCAAAAGACGCTGAAATCCTATTTTTTCACAAGAACGAAACGGCATAATATCAACAGATATCATTTCAGCAATAATTCTATCCAGTTTTCTTGTTTTAGAACCATCAATACCCCATTGCTCTAAATTTTAAATTAAGGTTTCTTTGTAAATATGTAAAGTTTATACTAAAGCACTCCACAACAGTTTGTTCTCCTGAAATTTTTCTTTTCTTTTCCGAAGGTTCTGAGGCAGTGGAATTTGATGAAGCAAAATTTGTTATTTTTGGAATAGATGAAATTGCATCTATTTTCTTCTTCTTTAATGCTTCTAATGCATTCTTTCGATTTTTTTCTTGCTCTTTATGTTTACTCTCCAAATGTCTAATCAGATTTCCAGTTGATTTTGTCGGATCTTGTTGAAAAATTGAACTGCAAAATTTGCATCGAATAACGCCCGAATTGGGACGAGAAAAATAATACCAAATAGAATCAGGGCTATCAGACATTTATAAATATAAATTCAATAGGAATTTATTGATTTTAGCTAAATCTAGTAAGTTTAAGAAATTATTAACATTATGCCAATATAAGTTTCGCACCATTTAATCGCTGAAAAAGCTAAACAATCTTACTTTTCAGCGCAGCAGGCGAAAATTTTGTGAATTTGCGAAGGGCGAGAAGTCATATTTCTTCCATTTATGGAAAAATTTTTTTATAAAAAATTTCGGGTTTCGGGTCGGGTTTTCGAAAATTCCTCGGGTCGGGTTTCGGGTTTCGGGTCGAAAAAAAAGCCGGGTTTCGGGTTTCGGGTAACGGGTTTCGGGTAACCCGTGACATCCCTGGTGTGAACTTTACGTTTTTTTGTACGAAAATTTCTTTTCCTTTTTTTATAATTAATTTTTTTTGTTTTAATTTTTACCTTTAGAGATTGAAAATAACACATAAGGGAGGCTATTCTGGCTATATTTCTTCCAAAATTCAAAAAATTAACCTTATCAATTTTGTTATCAATCTCTTTAGCCCGTTGAGAACAATCGCTTGATATGTACTAAATTTGGCACTATTTGGAAAACTTAAGCAAGTTTTGCTTTGCGACCTTTTGGGCTTGTCCAGTAGAATATATTTCGATAAATAGAATAATCATTGTAAGACAATATTTGTTCAAAGACATACATATTTGCCTTCTCAAATATTTTCAACTCGCGAATAACTATTACGTATTCTGCCATTATTTTTAAATTTGCCAAAAAAGTTTAATATTCACAAGCTTTAATAATACTTATTTATATCTTTTATTTATTTATTTTTTATATCCATATTTTTTATTCAATAGTGTTTGCATCCCTCCTCTTGTCCAAGAACCTTGATTGTTGGAAGAGGATCTGGCACATCATTGTAAACAACTCCTATATCTCTGTTTTCGACTCCTGGACCAAGTTGAATGTAGTCCGGAATTCTGTAAACTTTATCTCCGACTTTCTCAACATTCCAAATGCTTTGGATTCTTTGCTGGAATTTAAGATTTTTAATGTAAAGTATGGAGAAGAGAGATTACTACAGGTATTTCACTATGTTTATGTTAAAGTGGATGTGGGAAACTGCGCGCTAGACAATTTTTTCGACTATAACTTTCCTATTCCTGATCCTATCCGAGTTTTCGAAAGCTCTATATAAGCGACAGTGTTTTCCCAATTGGATAGATCAGTCTGATCAGTCAATAAAAAGCCCATCAATATGAACACATCAAACTACGGAGCGCCCCGAAGTATAGGCTCATTAATTTGATTATATTTTAAAAATCATACATTAACACCGAGAGTCAGCTCGAATTTGACACCACATGCTCTAGCGTTTCCATTATTCTTGAAGGCCAAAATACAATTGGCGCCATTTACCCATTTATCTCTCAATATAACAGATCCTGTGACGGAACTCGAGCCTCCATTGTTTGAGCTTCCGTTGTTTGAAGGGCGTATAGTGCTAGTGGGGGCTCCGTTATTAGAAGGGTAACCATTGCTGCGTGTATAAATGTGAGTTGCGACTGTTGTCTCGTCGTCATCTTCGCACTCGCACTAAATAAATTGTAGATAAACTTCTAATATTGTTACTCCCTCTTCCCTACTTATACCCTCTGGCAATATTAAACCATTTATATCAGAGACAATAAATTCCAGATTTTGTTTAAAAGGAACGGCAGATTATCGTGACCCCGAAATATTTCAAAATCTTTTTTTTGCCATTTAACAACCTCAGATACTATTCAAAATTACCCCCCTAGTCCCGGAATTTCTCAAAATTAGGAGTTTAAATTCAAATACTAATAATTCTTAGAGCAAAGTCTAATGGCATTATTTCATTAAATTAAAAAACTACCTCTTCTTCATCATCGTCTGGTAAATCAGAAGACGAATGAAGCCGAGCAGCAGTAGTACCTGAAGAAAATAATCTACTTTGGGTTTAATTTGCAGATTATTAGAATTTGTCGTGTTATGTCGATAGTGGAAAGAGCTCTATCCCTGAAATCGAACCGACAGAATTGCCATCCGACCCTATGATACGTTAATTCATTCTGCATATGAGAAAACATTACCCAGGATAAACCGAGTTAGGAAAGCGTCGGGTTGTGTATCGAGTCGGCGTTCAAGTTTTTTTAATCACGTTTTGTGTTGAAGTGTCGAAAATGTCCTGGTATCGATATTCGGGTAACTCGGCCCTTGCCTTGTGTTTTTAAAAATAAAAAACCACTAGGCAAAAATTGTAAAAATAATTTAATTTTACAAGCCTTGAACTAAATTATCTCCTGAAGGATATCTACCAGAATCATCAGCATTAGCTAGAATCAAAAGACTAACAGAAATAAATAAAAAATAAAAGAAGGATGACATTTTAGTGGAGGATTTTTATTAGAAAGTTTTATTGGATTGTGGATAGATTGAAGGGTATATTGCTTATTTTAAATAAGAGAGATTTTATAGTTTGTATTTTTTAATTTAAAATTGCTGACGCTAAATTTAAATTTTTCAATTAAATTTTATAGCCAAAAAATCCACGTATTACAAATAATGCGAGGTCTCTCGCATGACTTTAATTAGATAAACAAAAGAAAGTTGGCAGAGAAAGACATAAAATCCATTGAAAGTCAGCAAAAGGTCCACAAGAAAGGTGGCAAAATCCGTAGACAAGGGGTTTGGGTTGGCTTAAAAAAACTAAAACTAAACGGTAGCTCGTTAGTGCCAGACATAAACCAGCTAAAAAATTATTAAGAATCCACAAAATAAGGTCTGCAAAATAAGTTACACAAAAAGTATTGAGGAGCTTCATTAGGCTTAGCAATCTCCTCAAAAAAGCTCCCCAATAAGGCTCCTCAATTTAATCCTAGGCTTAAATTGACAACTCTAGATAAGTGTAACTTACAAATGTATGCCTAAACAAAAATTTTCTGTTCATTCCTCAGTCAGCGCAAGAAAATACCGAAAAAGTCCGCATAGCCATAAAATAAATCCGCAAAAGTTCCGCAAAAAACAGCATGACTAAATTGAGAAGCTTCCGCAGGCCTAAACTGTCTAGACAAGTCTAGCCAAAATTCACCGTTCGCTTCCCATAGCCTCAGCTTTCATTAATCTCAGTTTATAGTTGGCAATTAGAGAGAAACGTATTAATCTGTGTAAATAAACTATTCTTCTTTTTAAAAAAATTAATTTGAATTAAAAAAAAAATTTTTTTTAATTTTATTTTTAAATTTAAGGGTGAATAAACATTTTAATTTTAGAGAAAAAATTTTTTTAATTATTTGAATTAATAAATTTGGCTTTTATTTATTTTTAAAAATACCAAAAATAGAGTTTTTAAATAAATCAATTTAAAAAAATAAATTTAATTTAATAAAAATTTAAAATATTTTGTAAATTTAAGCTACATTATATTATAACTTGGGACTCACAAAACATGCAAGTGCATTTGTATGCGGATATGCCTTGAATTGAAAAGTCAAAATTGGTGTTTTTACGCTAATCAAAATTACTGGAAAAATCAGAATATTCAGAGAAAAAACTACAAAACTAAAGGGTCGAGTTCGATGCCTTGTTCTTTTTTTCTTCTCTTTATATCAATTCATATACCGGGCTAAAAACGACAAAAACCCGGACCCGGGCCCGGGTCTGTTTTTACATATTCTGTGTTTGCATAAAAAGCTTCTTGCGTTAAAAAATATAATTGAAAATGAAGAGACGCAATTTTGTCTCTTTTTCCTTTAAATGCTATTTTTGCCGCAAAACGCAAGACGCTTTTTGTGTAAGCACGGCATTAGTCTCTTTTTTTCTTGCGCCCACCCCTGATGTACAATAGGAATAAATCCAGCCCTAACTTGTTGTAACAGAATAAAAATAATAAATATAGATAACGTGGACACTGACACAGAGAAATCCTGAATATATGCTAAATCCAATAACCAAACCAGTGGCTATATTATAATAATAAGATAGAGAATGTATAATTTATAATTAATTTTATATTTTTAACTTCGTTCACATTCTTTAAATATACCTATACCATATTTATTTACTTCCGTTTAAATCACTATTGCTTCTTTTCCTCATGATATACATACGTTTTTGCCCACAGCTATTACACAAATATTGCCCAGGTTCTGAATCACGGTACCAATTTTGTTTTTTTGTACTTCCACATTTAATGCAGTGACGATCCTCCTAAAGTAAATTTTGTCACTTTGCGTTTCCACCCACATTTTCGTGCTTTTTCTTGTAAATATTTAGAATGGTCAAACACAAAGGTTAGTGATAAATACACTCAAACCACATTCAATAGCAGAAACGCAGTGTAGAAAAAGAAAATGCGGGCGAATAAACTTTTTAGAACAAAATTATTACTAGGGAGTGGCAAAATATGCACGAAAAATCCTAAAATATGCGCATATATATGCACCGAAAAAGCCCAAAATATGCACCAAAATATGCCAAATTTGCCGAAATATGCACTAAATATGCAGCAAAAATAATGAAAATGTGCTTTAAAAATCAATATTTCAAGTAAAAAATACAAATTTAGCATTAAATTGCAGTTTAAGAGCACTTCTAAAGGATTTTATGGATTTGAAATTCAACCACAAAAAATTTTTTGAAAAAATTTTTCCCGACAAATTTTCCGAAAAAATTTTTTCAACAAATTTTCATTAAAAAATTTTTTGCCTAATTTTGAAAATTTTGCCCGATTTTTAATTTAATTTCTCAAAAAATGCCAAAATATGCACAAATTTATGTAAAAATATGCAAAATTTTCCAAAATATGCATCGATATGCAAATATGCACGAAATTACCGAAATATGCAAAAATATGCTATGGGAACCCGGGCCATAATGTTCGTACCGACGTAAAAACACCATTTTTGAACGCTTCAGCTCATGGCATATCCGCATGCAAAATATGCATTTGCATCTATTGCCACTCCCTAGTAATTACATAAAGCTGATTTTTAAATATTAAAAGTTCTGCTAGTTTTTTATGTATTTAATAGAATTACGGATGAATTACCTTTTTAACTTTATACCACCTATTTACTTTTTCCGATCTAAATTTCCCATTATTTCTTAGTTTATATCCCCCACATAGTTTGCACAAATAATGTTCTTTTAAAAATATATGCCAGACTTTACGTTGGTTATTATTACAATTGAAGCAATGTCGTTTTTTATTTTCAATAATTTTTTCTGTAATATTTAAAAATTAAGTAAGATCTACAAATAAAATTTATTTTTGATCACTATAGGGAAAATATTTTTGAAATTGGCCCAATTTGTCCTAATGAGAAGGATCTTCGAAATTATTAAAATAAAATTATAATTACTTATTTTATTTCCAATGTAAATAATTCTACTTTTTAATTCTTCCTTCGGATATTCAACTTTTTGTTTTTCTAACAATTCAATTTTATATCCAATTAAATTAATTTCCGTCCAATAACTTGATAACGGATATGCCATGAGCTGAAGCGTTCAAAAATTGTTTTTTTACGTCGGTAAAAACGTGGACACTGACACAGAGAAATCCTGAATATATGCTAAATCCAATAACCAAACCAGTGGCTATATTATAATAATAAGATAGAGAATGTATAATTTATAATTAATTTTATATTTTTAACTTCGTTCACATTCTTTAAATATACCTATACCATATTTATTTACTTCCGTTTAAATCACTATTGCTTCTTTTCCTCATGATATACATACGTTTTTGCCCACAGCTATTACACAAATATTGCCCAGGTTCTGAATCACGGTACCAATTTTGTTTTTTTGTACTTCCACATTTAATGCAGTGACGATCCTCCTAAAGTAAATTTTGTCACTTTGCGTTTCCACCCACATTTTCGTGCTTTTTCTTGTAAATATTTAGAATGGTCAAACACAAAGGTTAGTGATAAATACACTCAAACCACATTCAATAGCAGAAACGCAGTTAAGATATCGTTAAGATATTCGTTAAGATATTTTTTTGCCTATTTTATATTTTAGGGGTTGGATAATTTAAAATTACCGAAACACAATTCACATGATGTAATTGATAATTTTCGTTAAGATATTTTTTTGCCTATTTTATATTTTAGGGGTTGGATAATTTAAAATTACCGAAACACAATTCACATGATGTAATTGATAATTTTCATCGTAAGATGAACTATCATTTGTAATATTTGATGATGTAATAAGTTCACATTCAAAATCGTATACAACCTGAAAAATTTTATACTTAATAATATTATCAATTTTTACCATGAGATAAGATTGTGTTTGCTTCGGAACAATTTGTTGTACATAACATTGTTCGTCCCTTCTATGTCTGGAACGGCAGAGAGAACAGAAACGGACAAAACATACATGTCCCTCATTGTCCTCTTTATTTTGCACACGATATATTTGACCGCATTCCTTGCACCTATTTTTAATTTTTTTTATTAGAAAGTTAATAAACCTTTTAAAAATCTCGCATATTCCTTTATCTATATGTCGTTTGTAACATATTGGATTACGGAACAAGTTATTACATTTTAAGCACTTTAATTCAAAATTTTCGATTTCTTTGCATGGAAAATCTGGACCCATCCCACAACAACGTGGACATTTTGCTGCACATACTTGTCGTTGCTCATTCTTTTTTTGGTAGGTAGTTTCACAGTCCAAGCAATAATATATATTTTTGCCGAAAAGAGAATTAAGCTTCCTTATTCCGTAGTAATGACCTTCGTTTATGTATATACAAATATCTTTTTGCGCTCGGTCAGATCCTTTCCATATAGGCCTGGTTTGCCCATTTTCACCAAAGATCGATAACCTGTATTCCCCAGGAAATTTTTCGTTAAGATATTTTTGTATTAATGGAACATGTTCTTCCACGCTGTAATATTGTAAATTTGTAGGATATCTGATTCCATGCCTCTTCATTTCTATAAGCATATTCTTAATCAACATGCTGCGATTTAATTTAGCTTTTGCTCCTTTGCCTTTTACAAGCCTGTGAAATGTATCATTTGCTTTCGGTGTCTTGGCCATGTTGACATAATGAATTGTGAGTTGTACAGCTAATAATAGGCAATGATATTTGTAGTGTTCTCCAAGATTTTCATTTTGAACCTTAACATTAATAGAAATTATTTTTTAAAGGTGACTAACCTCTATTAGATTGTTTTTATCCACTCCGTGCATGATTTCTCGGCGTTTTCTACCGCTTCCCCCCTGGCCCTTTTCTATCAATTCTAAAGCCTCTTCGTGTGACGGCCCCATAACAATCTTAATAAAAATTGGTTTATTTACTAGTTTATTCAATACCTCTATGTGGATTGGCTGACTGTATAGAGACGGCCTTCCCATCATTTTACCACTTTGATCAACAGAATCGAATTGTTCCATAACAACTTGTGGTGTATTTTGAGCTAGTCCGCGGTATGGAATTTGTATTGGCTTCTCAAGTACCGCGCTTCTTATAATTATTGAGCATTTTTCTGCTTTTGAAACTGATGATTTGTCTGCTTTTGCAATGAAGTAGTCAATCAAATCTTCTAAAAGCTGGTCACTTCCTTCTGGCGCATCTTCTATGTTTGTAACCGTGAATACGTTTCTAAAAAATCCCTAAATTAAAAAACATTTTTATTATACCTGAAAACTCCTATTTTGAATCTAGTACTGTTAATAGTCTCTGATGCATCTTCTTTGTAAAAATGATTAACTGAATATTCACCAAAATTTCTGGAATGATTACTCATCTTTATGCTATGTTTAGAAAATAAATTTTCTATTATTGGACGTTGAAAAAATATGATAGAATTGAAATCGTTAATATAGAAGTTTAAATAGGCGTTTAGGTTATTGTTGAATTTTTGTATTAAATGAACATAACGCTGAAAATATTCTTCTTTTATATGTACCAAAATATTTGGTTGCAAAATACTTTGGCCCGATTAAATGGGCGTGTTTAGTCTGACTATTGTTAAAAAACTATTTGCCCAGTCAATGTCTCCTTTAGTATTGTTGTTACAAAATATAATGGGCCGCTTAAAAGTCGTGTTTGGAATGATTATTGCGAAATAATTTTTTTGCCCACTTATCTGCTCCTTTTTGTAGGGTTGTTACAAAATATATTGGGCCAATTAATTGTGAATGTTTGGAATGATTATTGCGAAATAATTTTTCCCCCCAATTATCTGCTCCTTTTTTTAGGGTTGTTGCAAAATATATTTGAACAATTAATTGTGAATATTTGGAATGATTGCGAAATAATTTTTTGCCCAATTATCTTTCCCTTTTGTAAGGTTGTTGCACAATATATTGGGCCAATTAATTGTGAATGTTCGGAATGCTTGCGAAATATTTTTTTGCCCAATTATCCTTCCCTTTTGTAAGGTTGTTGCACAATATATTGGGCCAATTAAATGTGAATGTTTGGAATGCTTGCGAAATATTTTTTGCACACTTATCTGGTCCCTTTTTTTATTGTTTTCGAAATATTTAAAATTTTGGGCCAATTAAATGGTCAATTTTTTTGAATTATTGCTTCAATTTCCATAGTTTGTTTTTATTTAACAACTGTTATCCTCTAATTCAACACGTATTTAGATGTTTGTAGCAAAATTCGTACTTGTACTGTGTAAATTTACGCCTCAGATATTACAATTTTTATTATCAAAGATGTGTGCTTATTGTCAGAGATGTGTGGTAGAGCGAATAAATTGTTAAGTATTGCTCAAGAACATATATCACTATATTTTTGTGTTTTTTGTAGTTTTATAAATATTAGTCGTGACAATCGTTCCATCCAAATTAATAGTGGAACGTCCATTTTAGTCCTTTCCCTCTCCATTTAGATCTCTTTAATATCCAAATACTTTTAAAATCACCTTAAACCCTCCGCCTACTCTTAAATCGATCGTAATCCTTCAATACTCTTATGTCCTCAAAATCCCTTATCATAAATCCTCATTTGTTATTTCAAATACTCTCAAATACGCCTTAATTTCTTCAAATATTAACAAACACCTTTACTACTTATTGATACTCTTAAGTCGCCCTTAATTCTTAAGCTAATCTTGAATCCCCTTAGTCTCTTGCATATCTTGAATCCCTCGTTGAACTATACGTATTCCCTTAGATCAATAATAATCCTCGTAAGTTCTTAGTAAACCAAATTACATTCACCAAATCCCTTTTTATCTCACCAAATCCCCCTTTAGTCCACCAAATCATCTTGAGTCCCACCAAATCCTATTTGCTCTTGCCAAATACATTTTTACCTTCACATCACCTAATGTAATACTACTTACTCTTTGGTATCACTACACTTCCTTTGTCATGTGCCTTTATAGTTTCGATCAATTTATATAATATTTACGTTTTTAGAAATTTTTACTTATAAAATTTTTAGACAAGAAATATTTTAGCACAGACATCGCGTCTTTTGTGTTATATTGGATAGTTTTTAATCTTTTACCAAAGATAATTTTTGCAGTTTTGTTCATTGTAAAATTACGTGTATCTTACATTTTTTGGTTATGTTAAAGACATAAAATGTTTTTGCTTTTAATTATTTTTTCATAAGTTTAGTTTTGGTCGAGTATCAACTATTTTTTTGGTATTTTACTTTATTTTTAGATTTGTAGAACAAATGTTTTAAAGTTTTTAATGCTATTTTTAAAACTGTATTTTTTCCATTTATTTTATTTTACGTTGTTATATTTTTACACCTTTTGGTTGTAACTATTTCAACATTTTTTTCGATTTTATTTACAGAAAATTTTTTTCCATTTACACTTAGTCGGGATCCTCAGGGTTTTGCGCTTTTTTAAATGTATTTTTTTTTGCTTTCGGCTATGCTTTCTTTTTTACTTTGTTTCTTATTATAGTTTTTGCATTTTAGATACTAGAAAAATTTTTTAGTAATTTAAAAATTATTTTTAAAGTGTATGATACATGTTTTGTAAAATGAAAGCTATTTTTTAATTGAAAAAAACAGTAAAACTCGTGTATATACTACTTATAATTTAGTCATAACTAGAGACCGGACTTGAGTGATCGTTCGATATATCGGTATCGATATCGAAAAATATCGATTATCGATAAATATCGAAAAAATTGAAAAATTTTTCGTTTGATAATATCGGTATCGTTTATCGATAATATGGACATCGATATATCGATATTTTTATCGATATATCGTATCGGTCCGGTCTCTAGTCATAACCTTTTCCTTAGGCAGCTCACCTACTCGGTGGCTAACAAAATTTCAAGTTCGCACTTAGACTGAGGCCTATCTTATATGAAGAGAGACAGTACTGTCGGACCTATGTAGATTTCCCAAATTTTCATACTCGTTAATTTAATATCCATGTCTATTTCATGTCTATTTCAGGCTCTCATAATAGTGATCTGTTCTCAGATCTAATTCATTTAAAACTCGACAGTTACATAAAAATTACAAAAAAGTCCAAAAAATATAAATTCTCTATTTAGCCGTACGTGAGGATCGAATGCGCGGAGGTCGAAACAAGCTAGGAGTCTATTACAAACAGGACAGAGCAGCACGTTCCAAAATCCTGCAGCAAAGTAATACACGTAGTTCATCTACTACAAACCAACAAAATACTCACCAGCAACAATTAATGATTTATGCAAATGGGCTGAATTTCTATGAAAACAATAATTCAAATAATGAGACTACTGTAACCCGCTCGAACCCTTATGCAAATGAAACGTTTTCTAGTGGGGTAAAAGCAAAGAGAGCTAAAAGGGAGGTTGCTTCAACATATGGAAATTCAGGGTAATTTGTTAAATTTGTTTAATTTCCGTAAGGTTGAAAATTTTTCCGGAAAGTCTACAACTTGGAAAAGATTTATTATTATTAGTAGGAAAATTGGCAAAATTCAAAATCTGGTATAGCAAATTTGTCGGATCTTGATTATTGATTTGGAACTAGAGTTGAACCGGAGTCGACCGGATTTTTAAAATTAATCTGTCCGGAACAATCCGGCAATCTCAAAATAACCCGGTTTTGTGATCAAGACAAAGGAAAAATAGGCCTAGTCGGATCCGGCGCCGGCACTAATAACAATTATAGGGCTTTTTTTCCGGATTTTAAATAAATGTTGAGTTACGGAAAGTTTACATTTTGTATAGATTTATTTTGTATAATAGTAATTCTTTATAAATTTGTTTGAGTTTGCCGCAAATCCTTTATTTTATATAAAAATGCGGGAAATATTTAAAAATATATCATTCCAAAAACAATGCCGCCGCTATACACTTCAGCTAATCCTCTTCACATAAAATATTTAAATATATTTGCAAATATTTTTTGTTTTTTGTTTTCTAAATTTTTGAATAATGCAAATTTTTAATTGAGTGTGAAAAAAATGAAAATTAATTGGGTACTTCTTTTTGGGACTGGGCCATTAGGGCGCGAGCTTATAAAACAGTGAGTTTCTTATCAAAAAAGATAAAATTTTGCAATAATAACTCTCATGCCTTTATCCTAATGGCCCCGCGCTCTTATGACCCCAACCCCTTCTTTTTTTCGTTGCCTTTCGCTTATACAAATAAAGATGTCCAAGGTATTAATTGTTTCTTGGGTATTTTCTTTGTACTTTTCTATGCAGCCCCCCGCCCGCCCCCCCCCCCCCCCCAACTTTTTAAGTTGAGTGGAACCGAGTTTGTTTGTGGAACCGAGTTTGTTTGTCTTTCCCCACCCTGTGGCTAAACAAATTGAAAAAACCTAGCATGTTAAAGTAAGGTTTATATAGTATTGGACATGTATTAGTGTAAGGTCCGTCTAGTATATTCAATTAAAATTTTTCAGAGTTCACCAACAACAACAGATTAATTCAAAATATTCGAGTGCTGCATATTTAGGAGGTTTGCCAAAACAGCACGAACAAATGAACTCGAACATAACATCTCACCAACATTGTCCTTCTTCAATGACCGGTTTTGATGTTTATCTTCAATCACCAACACTTTCTTCAACGTCCTCAACAAATTCTTCAGCTAATGGAATTTGTTAGTTGAAATAAAAATTATAAAAAAGTCTTCCTTAAAAAAGTCCCCATCTTCCTTTAATATGTATGCCTAAAACAATGTTTAATTATTCATTAAAAGTTGGTTCCTCTACTGCCTCAACACATTTATCTAACGTAGATAACAATGGAGGCCTTGCTATGCTTCTTGGTAATTCAATCCAACCTTTGGAGGAGAATCATG
Organism: Meloidogyne arenaria; assembly: GCA_036172955.1. Lineage (NCBI taxonomy): Eukaryota > Metazoa > Nematoda > Chromadorea > Rhabditida > Meloidogynidae > Meloidogyne > Meloidogyne arenaria. Next base: position 94,329 of record JARQAB010000091.1, read on the forward strand.
AAGCTTCAACATCTATAGCTCCGATGATGATGAATCCATTGCCGTTTCACTTATATGTAAGAAAGTTTTTTTAAATTACCTAATTTTTGAATTTTATTTTAAAAAGTATTTCATTATAAGATACTCTCTTTTTAACGAGAAATTTTTATCTGTAACGAAATCGACTTAATTATTAGTTTTCTCCTACTATCACTAAACAGTAAACCAAATTTGAAAAATGTAGCTTATGCTATGATTATGGGATGTGTCGAGTTGAGTGAATTCTTGTTTTAGAACTGATACGGTTACATAAAATTCGCTTGACACTAGACGATAACATCATTAGACTTATAAGGTTTACATATAAAGCTCAAGTATTCAAAAATTGCGAAAATATGCCGGCATCTTGTTCTTCTATATTTCATTTATCATTTATCGCAAGTAATTGTACCTGATATTTACTTTCTAGTCATGAGTTATTAGACTAGTAATTATCTGAAGTGTCAGTCAGTTTAAACTTTCAAGGTCAATAAAAAAACCTAAAACCACCCATACACAAACAAAGGAATTAAAAATTTAAAAAAATATTAAATACTTTTGATGGCCTTCAACTAATTTTTTTACTTTTACAACAACAAAAAACATGTAAAAAAATTTTATTTCTTTGTTTAGCCCATAACCTCCGCTCATAATGCACACACACATTTACAACAACAATCATCTGTCTCAAACAATAAAAACAACATTCCACCTTCTGTAGCTGTTGTACACAATGTGGGCGGTAACAGGTAATATATATAAATTGTTATAATATATCGAGCGCTGAGTTTAGAACGAGGGCGTATCTAAGTTTCAGGTTGAACTTATACTTTTTTGAGAAATACAAATACCTAAAAATTTTCCTTAATTCTTAAGTTCAAACTTGATATTAATATTTAGGCTTAAGCTTTCAACTTGATTAAAATTTTCCGCTATTTTAATTGTTTCCAGAAACTTAACCTAAAATTAGCAATAAAAGTTGGATTTCTGTTTCACGAAATTTTTAATTCTGAAAAGGTCTAATTGTTTAATTTCTTCGTTTTATTAGGGCTTCCATAAAATTTTAAATTTTCCTTTTATTTACAGCATCGGCCCAAGTTCAAGTGCCAGCAGCAGCGGTGTAAGCAGCTCAGGACTAAATTCGCCTCCCTTGCCACTCCCCTCATCTTCATCATTTTCCCCTTCAACCTCAAACAAATATGTTTCAAATATTCACCACCAATTACCTCTTGTAAATGTCAAAAATGAGATTCCTTCAGCTGCGATACATGCAACAGCTCCTTTGCACCCATCAATGTATCATCAGTCTTCAGCAGTTGGATACTCGCCTATTATGCCAATCACAACGCCTACTCTACATATGACGTAATTTTTTCTATATTTTTTTTGAATTCGAAATTAATAAAATTTGGAACATTCACGGGAAGCCACTCCTAATTAAAGTTTTTTGTGTTTTGCCTTTCGCTTTTTAAATTAACTGCCAAAAAAAGCACAAATTCGGCGAAAGTCGTAAGTGACCGCACCTCAATGTTACAAATTAATACTTCCAAAAAGCTAGGAATTATTTTCTTTTTCTAATAATATTTTCCCTTTTGAACATACAGGACATCATTACACGTAACAACACCTTTACAACCCTACTTACTCCCTCACCATCACGGCATTTTACATTCCGGAGGCCCCTTAACAAATAATCACCACCACCACCAATCTTCTTCAGGACATCAACAACAATTATTACCTCTTTGCCAAATGCCCCCCATCGAAGGTGTATTTTATGGTAACCATCACCAACAGCAACAACAAACATCCTTTTCTAATTTAAACGGAAATGGGGAGTTTACTAGTGCAGGTGGACGGCTACTTATTGAAGAGCTTTGTTTGTCGCCTCAACTTGAACGGTCTTGTTTGATTAGGAATTATTTTAATGAAACAATCATTTTTAAAGGCCCGTTCTAATTACTCTACAGTCGATTAGAACTTGTGGTGAAACATACAGTTCTTCACTAGATTTTTGTCTGCAAGTGATTACAAAACATTTAGATACTAATATTCTCTGGGCTAAAGTCGACGAACTTTTCAAAGGCTTAAATGTATATTTTAATATAATATAATCCTTCCGGTTAGTCTTGGGTGTTCAATATTAAATGTCCGCAAAGTTGCAAATATATTATTTCCGGAAATTCCTTTGGAGGATAACCGGAAAGTTTAATATATTCTTCCGGAAGGTTTTATATTAATGTTTCCGTAAACTTAGAGATGGATATTTCCGGAAAAAATGTTTAAACTTTCCGGAAATATTTACTTAAAGCATTCCGGAAAGTTTAATATATTTACATATTCTTCCGGTATGTTTTGAATAAATATTTCCTGAAAGTTGCAACTATAATTCAATTTTATTTCCTGAATGTCTTATATAATCTTTCCGGAATGTCAGAAATATATTCACAACCATTATTCTTTTTATTTCAACCTCTTTATAGGAGAACTGTCGTTCTATGCAATTTCTTAATGCTTGGGCTGCTTTACATTTGATAGACTTTGCCTATGCTTTATTAAAAGGAGAATTATCCAACAAAATTAATTTTCCATTGTCAGATGGAAATATGGGGTAATTAAAGTTATTTTTATTTTCACGTTTTATATTTTAAATTTTGTAGAAGTATTGATACTCACACAGTTGCCCTTTTAGGATGCACTGAGTTGTTTAACGAGTGGAATGCTATTTTACAGGTATTTTATTTAAATTTTATTTTCTGAGGGTTTAAAATTTTTTTTAATTATTTTGAAAAAATCATTCATGAAATTTTTTCAAATTTTTTAAAAAATTTTCACTTTCAGCAATTACGTAACTACCAATTTGGGAAGGCTGATTATGTTGCCTTCAAATATATTACCCTTTTGGATGTTTGTTTTTATCGAGGTAAATTGAGACTTAATTTAAACAAATTTAAACAATTTTATTAAAATTCTTTCCAAATTTAATATATTCCAGAATGTTTAATTTAATCTTTACGGAATTTGTGAATAATGTGTTCATATTTCCATAATATTAAACATAAATAAATATTAAAAATAAAATAACGATAAAAAAACAAAATTTATTTCTAATCTAGCACCAAACGATCCCCCTAATATCGTCAGTCAATATGATAAAGTAGTTCAAATGCATGATCAAGTACTTCATAGTTGGCTACATCTTCGAAGCTATTCTGGCAATCCATCTATAGCCAAGTCAGATTCTCTCCAAAAATTTAGGTGAATTAATTTTTTAGAAAGACTGTTCAAAGGTAATATTTTTATATATTTCCGGAGAAATGGATACCTAACAAGTCTAATAACTCTCTGATTATTTCCAAGCTTTCAGAAAAGTTTAAATATTTAAGTTTATTTTTTGGATTGTTTTATATAATCTTTCCGGAAAATTATAATTAATCGGAATTAGTTGTGTGTGTTTTCCGGAATATTGAATATAGCTTCGTTTTCCGGAAAGTTTAATTAAACACCTTTCGGTAAGTTTTTAATAATCCTTCAGGAAGGTGGAAAATAATTCAAGCTAGAATATTCAAAGCAATAATTTAATAATTAAAGCAATAATTTCTCTTTGGTTGAATTTATTTTTATTTCAACATTTTTAATTTTTTAAAATAATTTAAAAAATTTTTTCAGTCAATTAGCTTCTAAATGTGTAGAACGTCTTCGTTCGAGACTTAATCAATCACCGGAAATACAAAATATTCCAGGGTTTCTGAGTGAAATGCTCTTTACTAATAAAAATGTAGGCATTGGTGGAGGTACAAAACTTGTTGATTAAAATAATAATTTTTTTTAATTTTAAAATTAATTTATTTTATTCCTTTCTTAAGGCATTTTCTTAAATTATTTTTTTTAATTTTTTAAATTTTTATATTAGCTTTTTTATTTGAATTATTAGTTGATAAGTCATTTTATCTTTAAAAATAGTAATTTAAAAACAGTAATTTTAAAATAGTCACCTCACCTTAAAATAGACTAAAAAATTACATCTCATAATAAGGTCGGGGGGAGGGGCTATCACTTAGGCAGCTTTTTCCTCCCTCTTCGTAAAAATCCGGCAACATTATTTTCTGAAACTTATATGTAGTAACTAATTTTCCCGAAAATACTTTTCTAAAATTTAATTTATTGGAAATTAAACTGTCCGGAAAAAAAAATATTATTTAATTCAGACATCATTTTCGTTCTATGAAATAATACATAAATATTTTTAGCTCAAAATTACTACGTAATTACGATTTAAAAAACGTTATTTTCTCATTCAATTAAAATTTTCTGCTTATTTACTTTTGCAGATTTAATACATTATTTTAATTTGGAAAAAATATTTTTTAAACTAATCTTTGTTTAATTAAATATTTTTTGAGAGAGGTTTTTGGAAGATAAAATGATTTTTCAATAAAAATATTTTTTATTTATTTTTAATTATTATTTATTTTTATTTATTTTCTTCTCAAAATACAATAAAAATAATTATTTTTATTTTACTCTTTTTTGGTTTTTAAAACCATTTGGAGCCAACAAATTGCCAGTATTTGTATATAGCTAAAAATAATATTTTCTAAATTTATTTTTAATTAATATAATCTAAAATAATTTCCATTTTTATTTATCATTGTTTAATTTTATATCATTTTATTTCTCATTTTAAAAATTGCTTTTATCCATATTATACAGTCTTGCATTTAAGCGTTATACATTTTTACTCTTATATTCATTTATATTCAATCTATTTCTTTTTAATAAAGTTTTCCGGAAAGTTTATAACAAGAATTAGGTTTATTTTATATATACACGTATTATAAAGTTGTATATATTTCCGGAACGTAATATACATACTATTTTATTAAAATCAGAACTTTCCGGAAGAATAATATGTAAATATATTTTCCGGAAAAGTTAATCCATCAAAAATACAATTTCACTTAAACTAATATATTATTCCTACAGAATACAGATTTCTTAAAATAAAACTTTCCGGAAAATATTAATTAATTAAATAAAACTTTCATGAAGAGTAATAAGTTATAAGAAAATCTTATTAAAGTAAAATTAAACTTTCCGGAAACTTATATAAGTATTTTCATGAAGAATACGATTTTATTATAAATATAACTTTCCGAAAATATAAAGTTAATTATAATTAGAAATAAAAAAATATTACATTTCCGGAAAGTTTATTCTTCAAGAAATATTAACTAATAGTAATTTTTAATTTTATTATTTCCGGAAAAGTATTATAGTTATTATCATAAAATGACTAATATTATAATACTCATTCATTTAGCAATACCTTTATATATATTTTCTACCTATTTAATAATTAAATTATACAAAAATCTTCCGGTTTTTGTTAATGTTCCCTTAACATTTTCTTCTATTGTATTTTATTAATTTATTTTTCAAAAAATTTTTTTTCAAATTTTCTTTTCTTGCCGCATTTATTGTTTTCACTTCAAATTATTATAATCTCTCTTGCCTTTTTGCTTTCTATTTTTTAAATGTGTTGCCTTTTATTTTTAAATTTATTTTTCAGGTTTTTATTTTCCTTATTCGCAATTATGTAATATTTATTTTATTTTATAATTATTTTAATTAAAAATAAATTTTTTGAGTGGTTTTATTAGAGTCTTTGATTAATTTTTGGACTATAGACAATCGTAAAAAATATTTCAAAATATTTTATCTTTAATTAGACTATTTTTGGACTATAAAAAAGTAAAGGAGAACATTTTAACAAACATAGAGATAGGGGCAAGAGTAATTAAACTTAATAGTATTTTATAGGGCGGTATTTATACATACAGTATTTATAATTTTTGGTTCGGATTACATAGAAAAATATAGTAGAACACCTCTTTTAGATATACATCGAAGATGAAAATTCTTAAAAAAAGACAATTCTAAATTGGTGTGTTGCTTATGGCTATCCTTCTACCAATGACCGCACCAGGGATCGCGCCGACCCGATTCACGATTACGAAAATCGTGAATTCGAAATTCTCGTGAATTCACGTTCCCGATTCACGACATTTTTTCTGAAAATCGGGAAAAAATCGGGAATTTTTAGTAATTATGGGAGCTAAAAAAGGAAGAAATCTGGTGACTTGGTCTTCAAAAATTCTCAAAATTTTCGCCTGCGGCGCTAAAAAAGGAGGAAATCTAGTGACTTGGTCTTCAAAAATTCACAAATTTTTTGCCTGCGGCGCTGAAAAAGGAAGAAATCTGGCTACTTGAGCTCCAAGTTTGATTTTTCACCTGCGGCGCTAAAACTGGAATAATTATGAGGAGATCGAAAGATTTAGAGAGATACCTCCAAATCCTCCTTAATTCCAGATATCATCCCCCATATCCCTTTTATCTTTTTACATATTTCGTAATCTCGGTATCTTTCCAGACTGCGAGGTCCACATCATGGATAAGGAGGATATAAGAGGGAAAATAAATTTGGCGGATTTGGAGGGATTGAGTGATAATGACTGAAATTGATGGGGGAATTTTAGTATATTGGGGGATTTCTATTAGGCTTCAGCTTAAGAACCCCTAGCACATCTATATTGGGGGATTTCTATTAGGCTTTAGCTTAAGAACCTCTAGTACATCTAACCCCTAGTAATTACTTCTAATCCCCCAAAAAAGGCAAAATTCCCGAAAATTCCCGAAAATCGTGAATTACCGACGATTTTTGGCTCGTGAATTCCCGATTCACGAAAATCGTGAATTCAAAATTTTCGTGAATTCACGATTCCCGAAAATCGGGAATTCGATTTACTGTCGGCGCGATCCCTGGACCGCACGATTAAAAATGTATATGTTAAACTATATTGTATCTAGTTTGTGAGTTATCTAAAAACACATTCGAAGCTTCCTTTCTTCCACAGAATTCAGCTTTTTTGACCTTCTGCTTCTGAGTATTTTAAATTGCAGCGGCGCTTATTTCTTGTTTGTTGCATGGAAAATTACAATTATTTCACTCAGAAAATGTTTTAAAAATTTAAATTGGGGAAAGAATCATAATTTAATTATCATAATTTGATTATAATTTAATTTATTAATAATTTATAGCTTGTGTAAAAATATAAACAAGTTTATATTCTTGTAGCTTATAGTTTCTGCCTTAACAAATTTTTTTATAATTTTTTATTCTCATAATATTAATTAATTAATTGGGTATTTTCTCTTATTTAAAAAAAATAATAAATTCATTTATTTATTTTAACAATTTATTTTTCTGCAAATTTTGCATTTTCTTGCAAGACTAAATTTTGTACCTTTTTGTGTTTCCTTTGCTTTTTTAGACTAAAAAACATGGGGACATTTATCACTCTTGTTGTTTGCCTTTCCGTTAAATAAATTTTTACACTTTTTCTTTTTTTAATTTTTTTTGTTTAATAAAAAAATTTTTAACGGTCTTTCCTCTATATTTTTTTAAATTTTTAATGGCGATGCCCTTTTTTAAAAATTTTGATAAATTATTAATTGATAGTTAAATGACCATTTCTGTGTAGGAAAGGTTCGCGCCGAACGCTGTAATTCTAGAAAGGATGAACCGATTTTAGAATTTTTGTTAATATTTGATTAGAATTAAAGTAGCTAAAAGATGATGATAAAACAAAAATGTTACTTTTGGTAACAAAAAGTGTATTACCAAAAAACTCTCCCACATATTTAGGTCTATGCACGTAGAAAAGCACAAGCTTTTAAGCATTATTTTTTTCCAATTAATCTAAAAATTTAATTCAATTTTGTTCTTATAGAGAATTTAATTCTCTATCAAACGATATATACCAAGTCTCGTCTAAATGGTTTTCTAAACATTATTTAGTTATAGAGCCGAACGTTACTTTAGTCTCGACGAATATCAAATACTATTTAGACATTTATTTAAAAGAACATAAGTCATTATTTTTTTATCATTTTTATTATTTTTTTGCTATTTTTGTTATTTTACTCGTAATAACAAAAAATTGTTTTTGATAAATTTTCATGTTTATATTTTTTTATTTCCATCAGGGCGCGAGTGGCAGCGAGACATTGTTCTCGAATTAGCCATAAGCTTAATAAATAATATAAATTTCAATAAATTATCTAAACATATAAATTTTGCAAAAATAATCTTTATTTTTTAAACTAAACTCGACAAAGATTTCAGAATTTTCCATAAAATTTAAGATTTTTGGGCACGAATTTCAGAAATTTTGTTCAAAATGCATAAATAGATTCATCTAAAAATGACTAACTAATTTCTCGAAATATTCGATGAAAAATTCTGAAATTTTTGGATGAATCAGCCAAGGATGTATAAGAAATTTAAGAAGATTTTTAGAAATTTAGGTTTCAGCTACGCTTCAGTTTTGAGATTTCCATGCGCCCACACAACCTCTAATCTTATTAACCATCTTTTTAAAAAAATAATAATTAAAAATTAAATTATTATCAAATAATCTTTGAACGGCAATGTTGAATTGCCGGAAATATGGTGCAAGAAAATTTAAAAAAATAAAAAATAAATAAGGGAGGGCGTGGAAAGCGAGAGACATCTAAAAATAACGAAAGGTTGGAAGGGGATGCATCCGTTTCAAAAAAAAATTAAAAAAAAAGAAACAAAGTGTTTCCGGAAATTTCTTTTTAAAAATTAAAAAAAATAAATTTATCATCCCCTTAAATAATAACCAAAATTAAAGAGAAGAGTCCACAGTCTTTTCTCAGAAAATTAGTTAAAATGGGGGAAAATATTAATTTTTCTCTCATTTCGACCATTTTGGCGTCTCTTTTAGTCTTTTCACGTTTTTCTCGGCTATTTCCGTCTAATAACCAATTTAATAAGCAAAAATATCCTTAAAAATATAATTTTAAATATAAATGACGAAAATAAATGTTGGTGCAATTTTCTGCTCCAATAATTTTAAAAACGTATATTTTTGCCAAATAAATGTTTTTAGGGTGAATTTACGTCTAGAGAGTTTTTATGAAATTTTAACCTTCCAGACTCGCTTTAAAAAATACTAAATCTCCGGATTTTATATTTATTCCAAGTTTTAAAATCAAACTTGAAAATTATTAAACTTTCCGGAAAATAATTGAATAGAGTTTTCTGGAGAATTAATTAAATTATAACCTTCTGGCGAAGTAAATAAATTATTAATTTTCGAATAAAATTTAAGCCTTCCGGATTTGAAACTATTACAGAAAAGGTACCCCAAATTTATATAAATACTATGTATAATATAAACCCTTTCAATAAAGCCACATCTTTTTTTTTTAATTTTTAGTAATTAAAAAACATTCATTAATTATTCTCAATATTTTTATTATTTTGTAACAAACAGAAGCCATATAAATATTTTAACAAAATAACATATCCTATACATTTTAAAAAATTATAAAGTTCATTCACAAGTCCAAACAACGTCATTTTATTATGATTATACATATATATTTTTAAGAGGTTATAAATAATATTTTTGTTTAATCCTCACTTTAAAATTATTAGTACAAAAAGTATCTTTTTAATTTTATTTTTTTTTATTAATAAAAACTGCATAAAAGGGTTTGGGGGTGCTTTTGACGTCTCAAAACTGACGTGAAGCCTAAACTCATGAAAATTTATAAAAAATTTTTTAGCATCCTTGACTGCCATAATTTCTGAAATTCTCCCCAAAAATTTGAATTTATTGAAAAACTTAGATAAAAAAACATTAATGGCAAAAGACATAAATCTAGAAAAGCAATTCTCATTTTTATAAGCTTGCGCCAAAACGTCTTAGTCCCATTAAAAGTACATTAAACATTCTTAAAAATACTTAAAAGTTTAAATGTTAAAAAATACCAAAAAAGTTCATTTTTCAGGCAACATCATTTTTAACGTAAAAAATCCTTTTTTTCCGTTCCATTTAATATTTAACACCCCTTTTCCCTTATTATTTTTTATTGCTTAAATTGCTACATCATAGTAAACTTTCCAGATTAAAACAAGTTTTAGGATTAAATTTTTATTTCTTTATAAGAATGAGTATATTAGTTAGTTAGTAATTTATTCCTTAATACCATCATTTAAATAAAATAAACATGCTTTAATATTCACTTAGAACACTTTAAAACTATTATTAAACATTCCGGATTGCATAAATATCTTTCAAAAAATTACTTTAACTTTCCGAAAATTTAAATAGGTATACATACATATTAATAGCTTAGTTATATTGCTTGTAGAATCCGGAAAATTATTTAAATTTTTAGTAAAAACATTCCGGAAATAACTGAATTAAAACTTTCGAAATTTGAGTACTCCAGAAATACAAGTTATCGTAAAAACTGTATTAAGTACCAAGGGTAATTATTATTTCGATCTCTCGCTGTAGGAGGTAATTAATTAAGGCGGAATAATTATTTAAGAAAGGGGCATTAATATAGTTTATAAGTTATATAATAATAGCCTATTATTAAACTTTCTAGGTTGTTTAACTCTTTCTAGGACTTAAACTTTCCGGAAAATTTGTAGTAATACAATATTGTATTACGTTTATCTACATAGCTATAAAATGAATCCGGAAAATTATTTAAACTTCTCCCATAAATACGTTCCAGAAAAAATAAAAAATATTATCAAACTTCCCGGCTTTAAAAATTCCTAAAATTATTATTCCGGAAAGAAATGTTAAACTTTCCGGAAAGTATAACTCTGTTTAGAGTTATACTTTCCCCGACCCCGTTCCCGAACGATTTTTTCACGAAAAAAAAACAATTGGAAAACCCCGTACCCCGACATACCCGCCCCCGAACGTTCGGGGTACAACCCTAGTTTAGATAAAGAATTTTTATATTCCGGAAGTTATGCAACTCTCCGGATTTACTATAATAAACATTTCTCCTTTAATTTCAGACAGTTAATAATAAAAATGTTCCAAACAGCAACAAATACATTAACACAAAAATATTCTCAATTTATTCAAAACACAACAAAAACAAAAAAATTAAGAAAAATAATTAATAAAACAAATAGGAACAGTTACAAAACAATTTTATTTGAAACATTTTTTATTCTTTTTGCAACAATTATAGTAAGCGAATCGGCAACCTTTCAAAGGGTACATCATTATATTGAACGGCGCAGCCAAAAAATTGAAGGAACAAATTTAAATTTAGGAAAAATTATTTTTTCTGAAGAAGAAAATTCGGAGGATGAAGCAGACCAGGAAAATAATAAGGAAAGCATTGAAATCATTGAGACTTGCGATATTTACGAGAATGAACAGTTACATGGTTAGTTAATTAAATACAGTCGTCAAGCTGATTTTGGTGTCATTCGACTCAGTTCGAAGAGCTCTTTCGAACGAGCTTTTATTTGCATATTCGAATTTTTGACCCCAAAATCGAGTTTTGAAATCTGATAGTAGAGGGCGAGTGACTTAAAAGCGTGGCAATTATTTAGCGAATTCCTATAATGAATTCCTGATGTACTTAAATAGAATTGAAAAATAATTTCTTTTACCTTTACACGGGCATAATAATAAGAATTATGGGGCGAGGGGAAGAGCTAAGATCCAACTGGCGAGGATTTAAAAAGCGTAGACATGAGTTAACTCTTTATATTATGAGATTTTTTCAAAAACGTTAATGTATGAATTATTAAACCCTTACCTCTAGCTCTAATTGCGTAAATTGCGGGGGTTTTTGTAATATCGGATTGCGAGTTGCGGAATCTTTTTTTCAATTGTGTGCAGCCCTGAACCGGATACTTTAATCCCCCTCCAAAGCCATACCGTAACTAATAGTTTTCATGAGGATGAGGGAAGATGTTGTCTAATATCTGGAGGGTCTTATATACAATGATCCCTACTCTAACACAAATATATTTTTAATATTATTTCAAAAAAGATATTTTTTAGCATTAATGGATCGAATATGCGAACTTTGCCATGACATGTACAGTCATCAAAGGCCGAATATGAGAGCTGATTGCAGGTATACTTTAATTTGTTAAAAAGACGAAAAATTACTTTTATTTAAAATTAGATCTGGATGTTTTCGAAATGAGGATTTTAAACGTTGTCTCAGACTTTTTCGTCCAATGACCAATTTTATTGACAACAAAAGTCGGAAAAGTCGAAGCATTAAATGACTGAGGGAATCAACGTTTATCTCTCTTAAATATTTAGGCTCTTGTTTGTTTATTCGTTCAATGACACATTTATGCGTCCAATCAGGATAACCTGGGGTTTAGATACGTATATATTTACTGCATCCCCTATATCGCGTAAAATATACTGATTGGACGCATATTCCAAACAAGAGCTAATATTTAAGTTAAAAAAGAATCAGAATTTTTTTCAGAAAATTTAATTTAAAAATGTTGTGAGTATAATCAGAATTAAAAAATGGTTTTATAAGGTTTTATTCCTTTATGCTCTCTCGTCTGCAAAGTTTTGCCGCAGTTTTCCCTTCTCGTTTCTACTTTTTCCTCTCATAAAAATTAAAAAACTGGTATATTTCGTTCTGAAGTCGATATTCGAGGCGGAAATTGGGGGGAATAAAGTCTATTCTGCTTTATCAATGATTGGGAATTTTTTTACTCTTATCTCCATTAGAGGAGAAAAAAGGAAGGAGGAAGATAAAGGAAATGTGGAAGAAATAATGCTTTAATTACCTTATTTTTTATATGAGCTGTTTGGGAGCATAAAAGAATAGAACCTCCAATTTTCAAGCTTCTATATTGTATAATAAAATAATTTTCATGGTCATTTAATCAAATGAAAATCTCAGCAATTTTTTAAAATTTTAACTATAAATTGTCCAATTTTTTATTATTAATTTTCTTTATAAATATCTACTATCAATTTTTATAAAAGATGGATAATTTAATTTTTTTTTTCAAAAACAATAACCCGATGTCAATCTTAATCCCACCAAATCAACTTAAATTACTTTTAATCTAGCAAATAGTTTAACAAGTGAAATGCCAGTTTATTTGGCATTTATTAAAGCAAACTTTGTCAAATATTGTTCTCTCACTACAGATAAACCTGTGTGCATCCGAGTTTTATTATAGCTCGGACAGACCCAAAACCTAACAATAGGGTTGTATTATAAAAAAACAAATATTAAAACATGGTTATTAAAATGTGATTAGGTGAGGGGAACCAATCTAATTTTGATATTAAATATAAAAGTTCCAATACTCTAACTAATTTATGCAAAATTTAAATAAAAATAGTCAAATATCCCTTCAAAATAAACTGATAAAACTACCAAATTTAAAACATGAATGATGAAGATGGACTTTAAAAAATGGAAAAGGAAACGAACAGAGGAGCAAAATTCATTGATGAGGGGCATAAAAAATGAATTTAGTTATACAGTCAGACCTCACTATAAAATACACCAAATACTAAATATACCTCAATTTAATATACGCTTTAAAATTTGGTTGGCCATTGAGTTAGGGGCTAGCTATATGACCTATTTATGAATAATTAAGATACGATTTTTCAGCTTTAAATGGACATCTTAATATGTATAGGTCCTCATATATTTTTCTATTTTTAAGAAAAATAAATTTATTTAGTATACGGTGTAAATAATAGGATGGTTGTACAGGGTGATATGTAATGTTAACAGGGTAACATTCCGAACTGTATGTGAAAATTCTTTTAAAAAAATTTGTACCACCGTGTAGAGCAGGGTCGATAACCTATTAGCCATTTCGGCTTTTTCCCCCTGACCTCCAAATCGAAAAGTATAGCTGATCAAAGTTTCAGTATTTTGGAGCGGCAGAGTCTCCTTCATTAAAGAGAGATTTTCTCACATTAAAGGAGACAGTTCTGAATGTTCCCTTGTAAGCTTGAAGATAGCTAACTTGTTATGGGTATGAGTAGTGTGGTAAGGAAGAGTACAGTGACACAAAGAATTGGGTTCCAATAAAAGAATTTTTCTTAAATGTGAAATATGATACAGCAACCTTAACAAAAAGCTGCTATGAAATTAATCCTTAGTTACCTTTTGATGAAGGATAGGTAAACAAAGGATTAATATGTCCGTTTTTTACATTTTAAGGCCAGAAATAAAAAATAATGAGTAATATAATAAATCATTTTGAAATAAAAATTCAATAAGAAAAAAATAAAAAACAGTTTCAGCAGAACTACATTGTAGCAAACAATGGTTAAACTCGAATACATCCAACTCATAGCTGTTATTTTCAGCATCAAAAAACTTCGGACTTCCCTTCTCTGTTTATTTCTATTTCCCAATGAATTCAATCATTCATTTAATAGATTCACTGAATTAAAGCTGGAGCAGTTATTCAGAAACAGGATTATGTAAAAAAGAAATTTCTCTTATCTGAAAATGCCATAGGGAAATAGAGTGAAATCTGTGAAGGATAAGTCCAATCTTAACTACCTTGATGAAGGAAAAACAGAGCAAAAGGAAAAATACCGTCCTAACAAAATTCCGTCCACAACTTAGATAAATGAATACCTCCGTCCGTTTGCTTTAGGTAAACAAAATTTAACATAAAATTTTTAGTCAAGAAGATATAGGTAGTTCTAAACTCGACCCAATAGCCGTAGGCCTAAAGACATTTAAATAACATAACATCGTCTGATTTATCGTCTAAAAAAGTCAACGGTATTTTGGTCGAACGGTAGTAAGTTAACTAAAGATTTCGAAATATAAATTTAAATAAAAAGATTTCCGCAAAGGTAATTGTAGCATAATACAATGTTTAACTAACCCCCCAACTTCGGCTACATAACGAAGCCGATACTCTCAACCTCAAAAACTCTCATTCATATTTTAGTGCTTTCCTCTTCTGCTTATTTCTATTTCCTATGGAATTCAATCACTGATTAAAGGATTTATAGAGTTAAAGAAAGTATGTAGTTGAAGACAAGCAGTGTTTCATATGAATGAATTTTTCCAATTTAAATGCCATAGTAAAGAGGTGAAAATTGGGTTCTGTTAGGCAAAAAATATCTCACAAAAGTAAAGAAATTGATAAAGAACCCTTATACATAAATAATACAGGGTGCGGCAAATTTTCCGCCACTTTTGTTTTGGCCATATCTCGCCTCAAACTCAACAAAAATTGATAATTCTATAATCCTTTTTTTTATTTTAAAGCTAAGACTTTGAGAAATTTTTTTGATATCAAAATTTCCTTTAACTTGTATCCTCTAGCGTAAAAATCTTTTCTCAAAGTGAGCAAAATTTTTTGGATAAAAATTGGCCTAGATTCAAAGCTAAGATTTTGATATACCGTATTTTCTCTAAAATAACCCCCCCCTCTAAAATAACCCCCCCCTCTAAAATAACCCCCCTCTAGAGGTCGATCGAAAAAAATAACCCCCCCCCTCTAAAATAACCCCCCCCCCCCTCTAAAATAGCCCCCCCCCTAAAATATTTAATTATTTTTTTGGCATTGCTATTTTTCAAACCACAGCACGGTTTAATCCCTATATTTCAATAAGATTAGAAATGATTATGGGGGATATCAGGGATTTGGAGGGATATAAGGGGATTCTGATGGATTAAGGGATGGCGGTGGATTAATATTGATTCGGGGATTTGGAGAGATATTAGGTATTAGGTGTGAATTTATGAATTAAAAGAGATAAGTATTAAGAGTATTTTTTCACTTTTATTCAATCAAATGTCCGATATCCTCCCAAGTCCCTGATATCTCAAATCCATTGATTTCCACCTTAATCCAGTCAAATTGGATTTTGAGAGGTCCACTAATAATCTTTTACTTCTTAAATCTCATAATATTCAACTTAATCCTCCAGCATTTCCCTTAATCTCTTAAAATCCATTAATATCCAACGATGTCTACTCCACTAATTCCATCCACTTGATCTCTCGACGAAGGATTAAAGTCATGTCACATTGACTTTAATACCTGAAAATGCCAAGATAGGCATCTTAATCCAATCCCTTTTAATATTATTAAACTTTGGGACTTAACTGAGTTATATAAAAGTGGGATAATAATCTAAAATAAGTTCTTAATTATGTATCCCGAACCTTAAACCAAGTTTTTTATGAATTTACGGACTGAGGAGTACTTGATGAAAGTTTTTGTGCTAGGATTTTCGTTAAGAAACCTTTAGTTTGTGATGAATTCTCTTAAATTTTAGAAAAATATTATTCAAAATTTGGTAAAAAATTTTGGTTTTCAGAAAATTTAGAGATCGAAAAAAATAACCCCCCCCTCTAAAATAACCCCCCCCTCTAAAATAACCCCCCTCTAGAGGTCGATCGAAAAAAATAACCCCCGGGGGTTATTTTAGAGAAAATACGGTACCAAAAATAGTTATGATCAAATAAAATTTGACATAAAAAGTGTTTTTTGTAGCTATTAGATGTAAACCAAATTTTATTATTATCTATGAACCAAATTTCAATTGTTTGGCAACAAAAAATTTTTGTCTTGGGACTAAAAAAATAATTGTCAATTTCTGTGGGTATGAAGCGAGATATGGACAAAACTTCGAAAATTTTCCGAGCATAAAGATGCTCGGGATACCAACATAGAAGAAAGATATTTGTTGTTTACATTCAGAAATAAAAAATGAGGTAATTTTGAACTGAGTGAAAGTAAACTCTGAGTGAAAGTAAACTTAATCTCCCCAAATTCCCAATATCATTCTATACACTTAAATCGGAAATATTGGATTTTTATCATACTTATGGCATTCCTCATAACAGATTTAAAACCGTATCCACAATTTCAGCGCAAAAGGCAAAATGTTTAAAAATGTTAAAGAACAAGGAAGTGTTGTATTTTTGTCAGAAAAGGCCTAGAGTTGGCATACGGAAGAGCGGAAACAGAAAGCTTTTGCAACGCTTTTGCAATTATGTAGAACGTTTGACCACTACATCTATTTGCTAATGATTCAATTTATTCCCTTAGAATCCTTTATAGGACTAGAAAGCAGACTATGGTATATAGCATTTTCATAAGCGCAGAGGTACTTATCGCCATAAAATAAGATATAGTGTAATTGATAATTGGATGGAAATACGAATGCGTCAAAGTTCAAAATTACCAAAAATAATGGGTAATATAATAAAAGATTTAGAAATGCTTAACATAAATCAACCTTACCATTTAGAAGTAATGAATACCAATAAAAACTGCACCTACAACCCAACCAACAAATACCCCAATTGTCCAAAACATTATAATAAGACCTCCACATTCAACCCACTTAATTTCAAAAACATTACGCTTTTTTCGTAATTTCTGATCGCCATTTTTAAAGCTTTTAAAGCATCCGTTTTCATTCACAGAAAACAAGGAATTTTCGTGATCGTCTTTATGAAAACTAATAAAAACCGAATTTGGGCATGTTCCTCCATTCAAGAGACATTCTAAAAAAATTTTGTTTGATCGATGTTTGGAAATTTTCAATGTATTTTTCGGTATCCCCTAACGATTTTCCTCATGTTTTTCAACAAAAATACGTTAACAAATGGTCAAAGAAGCATAGACCTTTCAAAGATTTTAGAAAACTGGGGACTTTCCATAAAGCAAGAAAATTGTCAAAACAAATTAGCGTCAAAATAAGTGAAATAAGAAAGGAGATGCGGTAAAGAAAGTCAAAGTAGGCAAAATGAGGCAACATTATTTTTGCCTTACATTTTAATAGAACTTAAACCAAATTTAGTAGGTTGCAAGGATCTCCCATCTTCCTTACATTAAAACCATAATTTATTAAATAAATACCAACCTTTCTTTGTGCCTTTAACATTACGACGGTGGCGATATTGATATTGTTGAGCAGCAAAATGATCATGAACAGGATAACCCCAAACAACTTCTCCCATTTCAACATCGGCACGATTAGGATTGCTTTGTTGCGGTCGGAATTGTGTATGTGGAGGATGTTGCGGTTGAAATTGTGTATGTTGAGGAATATTGGGAGAGTTTTGTCGTCTATGAAAGAATGCTGGCATATGCATTTCAGGCAAATGCATTTCTGATAAATGAATAACTGGCACTGGACAGTGAGGATCCCATTCAGACACAACGTTTAAAACAAGTAGTGAAGATCCAAACCACAACGAACCTCCTACGATCAAATACCAACCAATAAAATTAAAAACA
The DNA here is from genome assembly GCA_036172955.1 of Meloidogyne arenaria. Lineage (NCBI taxonomy): Eukaryota > Metazoa > Nematoda > Chromadorea > Rhabditida > Meloidogynidae > Meloidogyne > Meloidogyne arenaria. Next base: position 112,495 of record JARQAB010000091.1, read on the forward strand.
TTGCTGGTCTTTACTGAATAACGTCTGTCATGATATAAAAAGACGGGGACCTCACGCTTAGTACGGAGCAATGTTGTTGATTTTGAGTAGAAAGTGTCTGAAATTTTTGAATCATGATGCTTTATTGTTTATAAATTTTTAGCAAGATAGGTTTATGATTTCTAGTTAAACCAATACACACTATAATAGTTTTGTATGGATGAAGAGAGTTGCTAAGCAATATCCCCCAGCTTAAGATATACCTCGTTGCAAGGAAACTAATTACAAGATATTTCTCGTTATAAGCTCTTATAAATATAAGGTAAGTTTCGAATTAAATCTGATTCACCTGCAATTTTGAAATAGCACAGCTTCTAATATCAGTCCACTCAACATTTTCCTTCTCTTTCGCATTATTTTTAAATGAAAAAAATTTATTTTTAAATTTATTTTAATTTTATTTTAATTTTTTAAATTTATTTTAATTTAAATTTATTTTAATTTTTAAATTATTTTTAAATGAAAAAAATTCTTCAGAAAAACTATCAGAATCTAAACTAAAATCCTTCGTCTCTTCTTGTATGCTCTCTTTTTTGCTTCAATTTGTTTCAGCATTTTCTCTATATCTTTAGGTTTCTCATCTTTCAAGTTAAGAATCTTCACTAAAATTTCAATTTCCTTCATTAATTCCCCAAAATCTTTTTTAATTTCCTTCCACGTTTTGCCATCACTTAATTCTTTCTGAAAATTTCCAATTAGTTTCAGAATTTTTCCCTTCAATTTTTTTCCACGTATTTTCTCATGATAATATAGTTGAACAAACATATTTTCAATCGGTGTTTTTCTCAATACAAAAGAACGGAAAACTTCCACAATTGAATTCAGTTGCCCATAAACTTTTTGAAATACTCCATTTCTGCTGTTGGCCGCCTTCTTTCCTATCCAATCAAATGGACTTGTAACATAATTAAAAATTTTCTCAATCAAACGCGTGGCTAGCGTCCCTTTCCCACCATTTCCAGGAAGTTGAACAGCTCGAAAATCAAAATAACTTGGTATGAATTGGTCACTCGAATCACCACTCACTGTAAAAATTTGATTAAATTGAAGTATAACATTTTAAAAATTGAAACAATTTATGTTATGTCTTAGGATGTGAACACATGGTGCTTCGTTGGGACCGCAAATTTGGCCGTTACCGGATCTAATTTTTTGGTTTCGAGCCGGAACCGGAATTTTGTTTAAAAATTTTTAATAGAAATTTGTCGTTCCGTGTCTTGGCTGTTCCTCGGTCGTCAATCCAACTTTCCGAAATGTCTTTAGGAGTCATAGAGCTCCGTAGCAGTGATGCGGAAAAAAGCTTTTTAAAATTGCACATTATCCATCACTGAAATTTGTTGGCTAGCTGCACAATCGGTTGTGCTTCGGCCTGGGTTTATTTCTCAATGGTCTATTTATTTTCATTCTATAAATTTTTCATCAAAATGAACATAATAACATACATTTAAAATCCAAATTCCACATGATTTTGCTCATTTCTTCTAAAAGTTGTGAAACAAACTCGTTTTTGTTATACCCAAGCTTTTCTAAAATCATCCCATTACATTTCTCAAATAAATCCCCAGACAAATCCTTCAATACATTCTCAATCAAAACAAAATTATTTTCGATTAAATTAATTTTGCTCATTTCTTCTTCAGAAATGTTTATTTAATACTGTGTAGATTTTCATAAATACTTTCCTCCTCTTTTTCATTTTCTTTCATTACAATCTGCTTTAATGCTAAAGCTAGAGCATAATATTTTGCTTGAATAAAAGGCTCGAAGAATTGAATGAGTCCTTTTTGTAAGATTTCATCTTCCTGAACGGCCGAGCTTTGCTTCATTAAGCTTGTAAAAAAGAAGCCTTTCTTTGTCTTTAACCTATTTTAAAATTTAATTAAAATTTTAAAGAAGGGAGGATGTCCTTTGATAATATTTAGTCTGGTTGCCCTCATTCCCGAAAGTAGCAGAATTTACGATTTTTGAAGATTCCGCTAAGTTAAGCTCAACATTGTCATTAACTTATCCTTGAGAAACAACTTAAAAGCAAGTCGGAGCATATAACCTGGCCGGCTAATCTATACTGTTTACTAGAAAATTATTATGCCTATCCAGTGATGAATTCTTTGGTTATTCTCAGCAGGTTTTGCAAATATACCCCTGCCGCGGACAATTTTTTCAAGTTTAATATTGTAAATTTAACTTTATCTAGGGCTTACTTATCGAAACTCGAATAAATATTATCAACAATCTTTTCATTTATTGTTTCAAGAATGTTTATTATGAATGAACTTTTTCCATTCTTTTCCTTTAAAGCATCAAACAATTCCGATTTAATTTCTATTCCCCCGTTATTTTCCATAATTTTTATTTGAATTTTAGATTTATCCGTTTTTAATATATTTGTAAATATTTCAACATTAGTTCCATAATTTTGGAGAAAATTGTAATAATCCATTACTAGCGAAGCATTTCCTAAAATATCAAATGAAATAAACTAAAGTTTTGTTAATATATAATTTAGAAATGATTTGATTAGCCTTACACAATTAATTTTAAACAATTCTGGAGATTCTTATGCTAATTCAGATTTTATCCCTCCATTTCTTCATTACTCAAGATGTATAAAAAATAAAATTAGGGAAATAGACTGAAGTTTAGGGAATGAAGAAATTTAGGCCATATTTAGCTTGAGAAATGGAAAAAGCGGAAGTCGGCATTACCGTCTGTACTTGGAATTAACAAGTTTTTATAAGGCGCAAAATGGTCAAAATTAGTTAGTTTTGTTAATCTATAAAATATCTAATAATTCTGTCATCTAAAAGCCTTAACAATTCTACCAAAAAAATTTCAAAATCCCAAAAACATCACCTACCTATATTTAAAAGCTGTTTGAGAGCGTATTTGAAGACATTGTCTTCCATCACAATGTTGTTTATTCCTTTAAGAAGTTCATTCCTATCTTCAGGCTTCATCTTGTCAGTTAGACATTCTCCATCAACCCGTTTAGATAACATCAATGTGTGTATCAATTCATTTACCACAACATTTTTGTCTGTTTGCGATGATTTTTTAAAAGTTTCCAGTGAACATTTCAACCGAAAAACTAACAAATTGTGTATTTTATCGTTATCTTCCAATAATTCCATGTAGTCACTTAAACTTGGTTTCTCCAAACATTTTGGCCATTAAATAGAAGCGATTTGAAGGGGTTATAGACACGCCCCCAAAATGTAGGCTAAATAATTAAAACATTTTATTAAAATTTTGATAGTTCGACTATCGGAAGGATTATATTTTAAATAAAGCTGTTAAAGTAAGGAATAATTGACAGCTAACTAGCATTTAAGACGCTCCTGACATGATGTTACGACAATTACGCATGCGATAAGTTCGGGCGACAAAACGGTCGACAGTTCCGGATTTGACAATTGCGGATTTAAAATTTTTAAAATATACAGAAACCGTTAAAATTCAGAAAATGATAGCCAGACTAAAAAATAGGATCGAATAACTTTTTAAATTTTTAAGAATTTTATATCCGCAACTGTCGTAACACCATGTTAGGAACGAATTGTTGCATCCGTAATTGCATATCCGCAGTTGTGGTACAATGATTTCCAAACTTTACCTGGTCAAAGTTAGGTTTATCACTACAATTCTGGTCAAAGCGCCAATTCAAAAACTGTGCAAGTTTGCTTTTATCAAAAATTTCTTGCTTCTTTGAAAATTTATCAAAATTAACTTTGTTTTCATTGAAGTCAATTTTAACCAGATTAAATTTCGGATTAAGCACATTCATTATCTTCAATGCCGAAATCAATTCCTCCAACTTTTGTGTGCATATAATCTCTAATAATGTATGTACATCCTTTTCCATTAAAGCTTCTCGAAGTTTATCTGACAAATACAGCGGTTTGGTAAGCATTAAAGAATGAAGAAGATTTTTGTAATTTTCAGAGATTGTCAAAGGTTTTGAACTTTTATCCATCTGAAAAAGTCCTTTAAATTGAGTATTTTCGTTTCCTAAATTTGATGATCTGCTGCTTTCTTCTGCTTTGATTTTTAAGTTTTATGAATTGGGATGAAAAATCCAGCAACACATTTAATATAATCCATTAAAGGAGATCGAGCTGCATCTATCGCTTCCTTTTTTGTTTTGCTTTTGATCACCTCCTAAAATTTAAAAATATTGAAGGATATTAAACTAAATTAAGGTTCTCGGGTTCTGAACGGAAACAACCAGAGATTTCTATCTAGATGCTGATTCGCACTAGGCTTGAGGAGAGGCTTGTTTTACTAGATCCTTCCTAGCGAAGTTTTTTGAGTAAACCTTAAAAATCTTAAAAAGCAAAGTCACATGTAAATTGGCTGTACAGTACCAACACCTATCGCAAGAAGTTTTTTTAAAAAATAAAGCAAATACCCTAATTGGATCACCATTCTCCAATTTTTTCTCCCCTTTAGACTTGTTGCAATAAGCAGAAATTCCTTTAAAACGGGCCAGTTCATCATATTGAATCATTTCTGTCAAAAAGTTGTTTATACATTTCTTCTGGATCAACACATTTTTGGCCATATTTAAATGTTCAGCGATTTGTAAGGTTATGTCTGAATCGGCTTCCTCAATGTTGGAAGAAATTTCATTTTCAATAAACACACAAAAGTTGTTTTGTGTATAGAAGTAAATGAATTTCACAAAGCAGAAAAAGGTTAACACCTTTTTTGTTTAAAAAAAAGCTTTTTTAATTAGTAATTATTTAAATTGAACTAAATTTGGATTAACTTGAAACTCCAACTAATTTCATAGGAAACCTCAGCGGAGTCTGAAATTTTGCTCAGGCGCTACACCGACTCTCGTAAGTTTACTTTGCTTATTTCTGTTTTTTTTTTTATTAATCAAAAAGTTAGAACTCATTCTGAGGTCATTAAACACTGCCCGCTCTTTCGAAAGAGATTTAATTTCATTTTTGGAATTTTTTCACTCAAAAAACCGTCTTGGTCTCCACTGGGTTAATTCTCGAGGGCCGTGTTGAGGATTTCAGGCCTAGATATGAGACCTGGGTGTTTGATTTGTGTCGGCAATTCGACTAAGCTAAATAGGAGTCTGGCCTATCGTCCAAATCGGAACTCGGGCTTTCAAACTCAATTTTTCCCATTAGGTTTTTCAAAATTAAACCGCTACTGGGGTTTTTTATATTTGTTATGCTTGAAAAAACTAACAATAAGGTGTTTTATGATTGACAGTTGGACTACCTGTTTATTTCTAAGTATTACTTTAAAATCGAATGAATCGTCTGGACTGATTCTTAGTTATTTTATAGCAATGCACTTAATAGAGAGGGCGTTTTTCTATTTTGCCTTGTCATGTCCTTGTCAAGCGAGCCGCACACCTTCCCAATTATTGCGAGACTTGCCCTCTTGCTCGTTTTGTGCGAGAATAGTCTTTTTAAAAAATTTGGCTATAGAGGTAATAACACGTGAATTGCAGCATATGATTATTAGAAATTAATATTTCATATCGACTTAAAGTGGCGGCAATCGCAAACTCTACAATAACTACTAAAAGCGTTTAAATTAAATAAAAATTAATTAAAATTATTTAAATTAATTTAAAATTAAAAAACATTAATTTTAGTTTAAAATTGAAGTTAGAATGACAAAGAGTTTACTATAGAGTTAAGCGGTATCAAGATCTAGAGAAAAACCGGGGATCGGGGATTTAGGAATGGGTGATACCCGATCCCGGATCCCGCACGGAATCGGGATTGGCCGAAATCGGGATTTGGGCTGGATGGGGGTTCCCGATCCCGAATCGGGCTCGGGATCAAGAAAAAATTTGAGTTTAAGTCTCATAGACGCAGAATTTACTTTCCGGTTCAGGGGATTAGAACATGTAAAGGGCCACATAATACATCAGCGGGGATAAATGAGGGGCAACTTTGGGAATAATGGATGGGGAAAAGTAAATGGGGGATTGGGCTTCTTCTATTTTAAGCGGCTCGTAAGGCAAAAAATTTTTAAAACCAATTTTGCTTGGGATAGGACAATGGTTGCCAGATTTCCTCCCTTTTACGCGCGCGAGCTAGGGCAAATATTTTATAATTTTGGAATAAGGGCCCAAGGGCATTCAGTCTAATACGTTCGAGTTCTATACGATTTAGATTAAGTGGAGGTGCGTTGTCGTTCAAAATGGTGGGACGGATTAAGAACTGATGATTGAGGGATTAAGTGATATATTCATGTTAAGTGATATATTCATTCTCGTATTTCTATTCAACTATAGTTAAATCCCGTGGTAAATCCACCGATATCGCTTCTGATACTCCAAATCCACTCGCCGAATAATCGCACTTGCCTCTAAAACCCATGTTTTTTGATTTTCTCGATATCACACCAAATCACTTTCATTGATTTGTCGTTAAGTTGTTAAGAGACAGCTTTGTTCATTTTTGTGGCGTCCGTCAGTGGCGGCGACTGAAATGTTCCTCTACTTTCATGACCTCCCATGTTTTGTTAACCTTTATTTCACAGGCCTTCTAGTCAATTGTAACTAAAGTCGGGATTTGCATCATCGGGATATGATGCAACATCCCGATACCCGGATCCCGGGTGGACGGGATTGTGGATAGGGTGGTGGGCCGGGATCGGGATAAATATAATTTCGCGGCTCGGGATAAGAAAAAATCGGGTGATCGGGATTTCGAAAAACCCGAGGTATTGAATCCCACTTTAGAAAGTACGCAAGACCGGCGGACTGACCACGAATCACCACTCAATCCCTAGAATTTACTAGTTAGAATTTTTCAAATGAATCACACCGGTTGTCGCAGCACCAATACTGGTAGCTGCCTGACAATTTAAAAAAATATTTTCTGTGCGTAAGCACGAACGCAAAACAAGATCCGTACATAATCTGGGAAATTCAATAAGGGGGTGTATTGTGTAAGGGAGACTCAAAGGGTGTTTTAAGGGATATCAAAATTGTGGGCAGATATCGAGGTAAGGGTTGTTGGCGACCGGCTTATTAAACCGGTACCCCCTGGGTTTTCGGTTAATCGAAATTTTGTAGAAACCCTGGTTTTTCGGGTTTTGAGGGGGGTTGGGGGGGGGGGGAGGGTTTTAGGCAAATACCGGTTTATTTTTTGGGGGAATTTTAAATAAAACAATCATTTTCACAAATTTCGGGTTTTCGGTTTTTAAAATTTTCTAAAAACGGTTAATTTTTTGTCAAAAAATTTCAAAAATTCCGGTTTTAAAAACCGGTCGCCAAAAACCCTAATATTCGATGATAGGGAGTCGATTTAAGGAGCATTCAAACATCACCATCCCTATATCACTTTAGATCCCCTTAACCTTAAAAAAATATCCATTCTTAATTAGTGTAAGGACAAAAGACAAATGGAAATCAGTGGTGAAGCTGGAAAAAGGAGAAAAGAGCGTAATATCTGGATAGGGTTAAATCCCCCAGAAGATTTCAAAGTTATATTATAACAGGGTATAAGGAAAATCAAAGGTGTTTATGGAAGGATTATTGGGCATAAGAAGGAAGAAATTTGGATGGCACATCCTACTTATCCTCCCCGATACTTTGATTAAATCCTCACAGCCCCTCGATTCTTGATCTTCGAAATACATGCAAACAGAAAAGAACGGCTATCTTATTTCGTAAAAGTGATGGACATAAATGAGGAAAAACCATTGGGTGAGGTTCAAACAACGGAGGGAAATTGTTTCAAGAGCACAGAGTTAGGAAATTCGCGTGGTCGCGCCTTCAACTCCGGGTTCTCAAACAGTACTCGGTCTTCAACCAGCTCGGTTAATAAAAACTGGGTCTAATAACTGACCCTATCCGTCCATTTACAACATATATCATTAAAATTGAAACATATACGCTGTTTTCTTATTCTTCCAAACGTGTCCCCAATACTTGTCTAAGGAAAATGTTACTAAAATGTTCGCCACCCTCCCTTCTTGTTTTAAAAATAAAATAGGACTTTCTATTGTTTCGAAAATTATTGGAATAATTAAGTGGAAGTATGCTGTGTCTATGCTAAAAACCAAAAACCTAGGTCACGAGAAACCATTATAATCCCTAAGGAAAGCTTATATAGGGTTGGCTAGACCTTAGCCTAAGCCTTTTACAAGCCACACCGGTTATGGTTCTCGTTATGGAGACACATATAAAATACGATCTAACGGGGGGAAAATAATTTACATACTGATCATCCGGGAGAAAATTAATTTACATTATATAACACATAAGCATGTGAAAAGGATGTGTCACAGGAAATACCGATTAACATAGCAAAGAAAGTGCAATGGCTGGGAAAATGCATTCAATTAATGTACATTGTCGCCATCATATGATCCCCTTTGCTTACGCAATTAGCGGATAAGGAGAAATTAAGGTTTAAGGGGTTAAAGAATTATAGAGAGTATTTGAGAAATAATCCTCCCAAAATCCCACATTTCGGAGTGTGGCAGCCTATGTTATGTATGCTACTTTAAATGATATTGAACGGATAACTAATCCTTGCGGTGATTGGGGATCCCTTTTTGTAAATAATGTTGTTTAGATATGTTTCTACACCGACTTTCTACTACTCCCCATCCAATTTTAAGCATCCATATCTCCATTTAAGTTTTTAGACTAAGCTTTCACTTTCAGACAAGCCTTCATTGCTTGTTATACACCTAGTCGTGTCATCAAATTTAATTTCTTATCATCGGAAATTGTTCCCATCACTTATAAAGTTATAATTTCGGTTGGTTGAGGGAATGGAAATTTGGGACGATTCACCTTATATTCTAAAAAATTAATTAGACTTAATTGTATAAATTAGAGATCGGACTTGAAGTCTTACGAGATCGAGATAGATATCTCATAACCTATCTGATCTTGAAAAATCTCTGAAAACTAAATAATTGTAGTACGAGAAAACGTCTCTATAGGTCATAAATGTAAGAAGAAAATTCTAGACATCGCTCGAAAAAATTAAACTGGTATGTAATGGGACATGTCAGATAATAATGAGCCCTTTGAGCAATAATGAAAACATTTATATAACTATAATGAAAATGAAATAAGAAACAAATACTTGCCCATTATTAGCTCCCACATTCTTGCAACTTGCTGGGCGGTTTTTAATTCCCCTTTGATAAAAATCTAGTGGCAGGCTTTGGTTTCCTGTAGAGGAAAAGCGTGAACTATCGACTCAAAGTAATGTAAAAATATGTAATTTAACTAAATTCGAATACATATACATAAAAAATAGCTAAAAAATGCGTAAAGGTGCTCATTATTATATGAAAACCATATGACTAACCAAAAGTCACCAACATTGTATTGATTCTAACATGTTTTCTGGTATTTAAAAATCTTCCATCTTTTTTTGTTTTTTTTACCAAAAATTTTGATTCCTTTCAAAAAATTTTTGCTTTCCATTTTGTTTTTTCTATACTCGAATTCCTTTTCAATTCATGTTTATGATTTTAATTTCTTTTATCAATGAAAATCTTGTCGATGTTTGCTTGAAATAGATTCAGTTAAATCTCGGCAATGAGCTTTTGGATTTAGTGATGGTAGGACGTTAACACACGTCAGTACCAGCGATCCTTGAGCAGGTGTCTCCAAAGAGGACCTCGATTGCTCGCCGAGTCCTCTCGGCCACTGCGGGTATCCGCGACCCCCTCTAACTTCCCTTGGTGATCGCATATTCAACAACTTTCTTCCTTATCATTTTACTCAATCAGTTAATTCCACTAAAATGACAAAATAAAAAGAAAATATAATACTTCATCATTTAACAACTATATAAAAAAGTATTTTAAAAAAATTTAAAAAGTACATTTTTTACAAAAGATTATGTTAAGCATAACAGCATTTAAATTAATTTAATTAAACAATGGTTTGATATTTTTATTAGGGTGGAACAAAACAGTTAATTTGAAAAAACAGTATTACCGTTTATGCCGTTTATCTGAACCCTTTAAACGTCCGTTTTTACGGCTTATTTTAAAATTTTTAAAAACAAGGATAATTCAAAAAATCAATGAAAAATGATTAATTATCATCATTCGCTTTGGCGAAGTTCGACTTTTAGAAGGAATGATTAATACACTGTTTTATTTATTCAAAATTTTTCACGTGCTCTATTTCCTTCCATTTTTTACTCTTGGTACCAATCTCGATTATAGGGAATTAATAATTTTTCTATTTTTTTATTCCTTACTTTTAGTTCACACACTTTAGCGTTTAAAAAAACTTCCGCCCTTAGTGGCATTGAAACGAATATTTATTTACTATTAAAAATAAATAATCTTTGCCTTTATATTTTTAGTATCTTACAATCAATTTAATAAAAACTCGATAAATAAAAACTTTATGTTTTAAAATTAATTGGAATAAAAATTATTCAGTTTTATTAATCTTTGGAATTAATAGATAATTTTCTAATATCTTTCTTATATTAAATTATTTAATTAATTTATATTATTTGGGTTGTAAATAGGAACTGCGAATTCTGTTTCGACAGCTGCGAGCACAGGTACTCGGCTTAGAAACTATTTTGGAAAAATAAGTACATTTAAATTTTTAAATTTTCTAAAATTTTTTTCAAAAGTTAGAATTAATTGTAAATAATCTCAAAAATTATATTCAAACAAAAGAATTAAAAATTTTTTAATCTAAATTGTTGGAGAATGAATTTGAGTTAGATTCAAATTTCTAGGAAAATAAATTATTTTTAGATAAAAATAAACGGAACTTAGTTTCTAGGAAATGAAGGCAGTACATTACATGTTAAAGTATGCATATGTCGTTGGAAAGCTGAAGTATGTTTGGTACGGAGAGAGGCAGCAGGGACTTAGGGCTGACGCAACTGTTAATCAGTTGAGACGGCAGCTGTGATGGGACTAAGGAGACGATTACGGATTTGGAAGGAAGCTCTGCAACCCTAGCGGAGTCACGAGTGAAGATAAAGAGAAAAGAAAAGATTGGGGGCCCGCCAAAATAAGCAAGGAAAAGATGTTAGAATATAGAAAATGGGTTAAGGAAGCAGCGTTAAAACATATTTTAGACATTTCCCCCGGCAGCAACCACTCATAGCCAATGGAAGCCGCATCGATCAGTCGCAAAAACTCGGAACTTTGCCTATAGATTTGGAAGAATCTACAAAGAGTATTCAGGCCTCGAATAAAATAGAAATTGAAGCGACTACAGGGCAGCCCAATACAGGTTACGCCGCTTTGACGGTGTCGAAAATGGTGTTCCTTTTGGGAAACTCAGTTGTTTTAATAACGAAGACAACTCGCTAAGCCATGGGGCGGAAATTAACATTTTAGAGTCATATTGTGACAACGACGAAGCGAAAGAACTGTAGGAGGTTCTGCAGAGGACTAGCGTGTGCTACAACCGGCAATCGACATTTTGTTAGCAAATTGGAAGCGAAAAGAAGTGATTCGGCTTGAACCATGAATTATTAAATTTACCGGATAGCGAAAAGTTTTGAAGAAGATGAAAAGCTTATGTGAGAGTTGAAAAATTGTGCAGCCAATGAAATCCTTGAGCAAAAAATATAGACGACGCACCTAGTTTATGGACAATTGGAGGGAAAAATGTCACCCGAAAGTTTCGGGAAAGTATTTCAACATAAGAGCGAAGACAACGGACAAATTGGATACAGCTAAATTTAGGAACGCGTTGAGACGAGCTTATAACACAAGTGGAAACAAAGTTGAGGGGTAATAACAAAAATGAATTTCGTCTTTTAAAGGACAGAAAGAACCAACGGATGACACTTTGCGGTAAATCACTAAAACTAAAAATACAATAGAACGATTTTCACCCGAAAAGAAAGAAAGGCCAGAGGTAGAAAAGAAAAGACTATAGAAGACAGTTGGTGGGCAAGTTCCAGTAATCCGGGTCTCAGAGCCCGATAGAAGAACGATAAAAATAAATTTAAAGAAATTTGAACTTTCTCCAGGAAAAACACGCTACCCACAAAGAGTCAAGTAGCCAGAAAAGATGTAGGAGTTCAACGAAATACCCATGCCCAGTTTCTGCGAAGACGCCCATACACCCGTTTAGAAGTTGCAGTGTAGAAATGCAGAAATCGACCGAGCCAGACCCAGTGAACGAAGTCTTTGTTTATGTGCTTAAACAAGGGCTTCGCAGCAATGGTTATTGCCCAAAAAAAGACAGATGCTATTTTGTGGAAGAGCAATCATCATTCAGGCATTGTGTGAGTACAAAAATTCGGAAAGTAAAAGAAATACAAGAACATAACAGAGCGTTAGTGCCATGACTACACCAAAAGAAATTGTTGCAGTCTGCAGCTGTCGGGGGTTGAAAGGAACTATTTATGAGAGCCCTGTAGAGGTCACGGTGCTCAATTAGAATTATTCACAAAAAAAGAACGTGTTCTTTCGAACGAAAAAAGGAGCTCAAAAAATTTTAAGGGGGGAGGGATCTCTGATGAAGAAAATAATTCGGAATTGAACGTGGACCCATCAGGAAAAATCGATAAATTAATAAGGTTATTGTACAGAAATCGAAGATTAAAACGAAAATGTGCGCGTTAAGAAGCAAGAGTTACTGACAGAAAGCCGTTGAGTGGCGACATCACCGCTAGTACTATTGGAGGACAGAGAGCCTTTAGAGTCTTCGAAAAAATATTTTAAAGAGGCGGAAAAATTTAAGAGGAAGGGTTTTTAACCAACAATGTCCTGGGACGCAAGATTTTGATAGAGAGATTCAATCTCTCTAAAAAGCGTTGACACATTAGTAGTTTATGGAGCAAAATACAGACACGGACTCTTTGGAGTGCTACGAAAGGCCAAACGAGTTACAGCAACAGCTGATGACAAATTGTCTGGATAAAAACAGGGATGGAATAGAAATTCATGGCCTACAAGTTACGGTCAGATAAGGAGCCCTAAAGATTTACGCAATAATAATAAAGATAAGCACTAGGGCACGCATTAATACCCGTGAAAAAACTAAAGAGAACTCAGCAGCAAAAGTGGGGGAAAAGAAGTACTGAGACGGAACCAATCAGGTCGTATGACATTAAATGGCCATAAAGCTAGATTCGGGATTTGTCAGGAAACTGTTGCCGGACTAATTGGACAAGACAATAAATTTGGCCTTGGAGC